>JAANSN010000122.1:0-91263 GCA_036850665.1 Dicranocentrus wangi | reverse complement strand
TGCCCTCACGGACAAACGCCCTTCGCCAAATATTTGCATCAAATACGTGAGTCTTAATCGAATTTGTATCAAGATCGTTTTGCATAATTCAAATTCAGCAAAGGGTGAGATTCGGGCATTGCACATTGCAGTAGCGTCAAAAACCCTACGATTTTGTAACTTTGACTGATTGAACTGATTACGACGAAATTTCGAAATTAAACAGAAACAGCTCAAAATTCGAAGAAAGTATGGGCATTGGCAAAGCTCGTTTCATATATTCATATCTGACATTTTATCAAATAGTCCTTTGGAGTCCAGTGTCGTACTTGAAGTCTGCGATGGTGGATGTCATGTCATCATGAAAAATGGGGTTTCAGTACCTATCAGGAATTTCAATTGCAGCGGTTTCAAAATACTGACCAAACTAAACTAAACGAGTTCGTTTAAGACTCAGGACGCGGTATACGTGGTACAGATGTATTTTTTGAGGAGAAAGGTAAGGGCAAGGTAAATATCTCCGAGGGCTTCTTATTTCTGCAGGGGCAAATGTCCGAAGTTGCTGCAACTGGGAATCTGTCCCCTTCCGTCCGTTCCTGCAACAATACAATAAAAATTTAGGTCGCGTCATCATTTCACAAACTTGACTGCAATTTAACCTTAAAATATCCATTTACATAAAACAATCGCGATACATTGGACGATTATCATATCATTATCGTATCGTAGAATCAAAATAGTATTTGCGCAATGCGCTCCGCAGAACTTGGCCGTGCGTGTTCAACAAGGAAACTTAGGAAGAAAAGTCCCCCAAAAGTTTTCCTACGCTTAGACTGATTTTACCACTACAATGAGATGTATGAGATGTATCCGTTTTTGGGTATATACTCACGTAACATTTCCCTCCGACCGACTGCTGATATAACCTTAAAGGAGGATAACATAATATATGTCTGGCTGGTGGGTAAAAGTAGTAAAGTAAGTACATTTTTTGAATGTTGAAGTTTACACACATATTATTATTACGTACATACGTACACTCATTCGGTATTTCATAGAATTCATGTGAATATACATGTACGTACATACATACTATACCAGAGAGACCAGTTATATACGTAACACTTCCGAATGAAACGAACGTACTTACGGTTCATCAAAAAAGGATCTGTTCAAAAGCCACGTTCCTTCCTCGGTGGGGGCCGCCATTTCCCCTCATCCCAGCACCCACCTTCCCCTAGCTGATGTTCCAATGGTCCTCGGGGCAAATCCCCACCGATTTCAAGGTTCCTCCGGGTCAGGGTGGGTTTTTGAAACCTTTGTCTGGGTCGCACGGGTCTTGACATGACACATCCTGGTGGAAAAGGATAGGATAAAATGTGAGGTTGCTTGTTTCTTTATTCCAAGTGGTAGTACAAACAAACCCACCACGGCGGCATTATATCTCGCTCGCCTCATCGTCCGTCGTATTTATCAGTGTGAAACGCTGCTGCTGAAGAGCCCCAGCAGCCAGCAGGACGAGCAGAGCAGTAGAGCTTACTAGAGAGGAGAGCATAAAGGCATAAAATACAAAAAAAAAGTACTTACTAATACTATATAGCAAAAGGCAAGCAATTGCTGAGGAGAAGAACTGAAGAACTAAGGTTGCATTTCTCCTTTTCGTACTCAGTATGTTTGTTGGCCTGCCCTCGCTCACTTCACTGACTTGCTGCTGCAGCTGCGGCCCGCTGGTTCATATAGTAATAAAAAAGTGACGCCGCCATCTTGGACTATTTCGACAACTGACGTAACCTCCTAATTCTCCAAAAACGTTCCCAATTTTGGTTTCCCATCAAGGTCCCTCCGACCCCTTGGGTCAGCACTGGGTCAACCAAGTCCCCAAGTGGTACATGCTACTTTGTCGGCTTTTCACATATATATATATCTGTCACTTTGGACGAATGTCATATGACTGAGGGATATGTGGTGGGAATGTGATGAGCACTGGTACTGCTAATCTCCTCAGTGGTGGTGGTGGTGGTGGTTCGGAAGCCCTCCTGGTGATTCCCCAGTTGTGTGTGGCGTCGTCGGACACTATAGCGGAACGGGGTCAGATTTTTGCCCTAGTTTTTTCCCTTGATCCTTGATGCGAAATGGATGTAAACCAGACATTGCGAAGTGAAATATTATTATTATAATGGGACTTTGTGTACTTGAGACAAGTTGAGNCGAAGTGAAATATTATTATTATAATGGGACTTTGTGTACTTGAGACAAGTTGAGCACTCTCCTGCATGATCACTGATCATCACCTCACTGATACATTCATCCTGGAAATTGGTTTGAAGAAGGCTGCACTGAATGAAACGGTCGTTCTAGGTGGAATTACAAGAGTCTGAAAGGATTTCGTAACAACAAAACGTGAGTGCAAAAAAGTACGCCCAAGGTGATTCCAGCAGATTCCCCACAATTACATAATTTATTTATAAATGTACGATTTGTGCATCTCTCAGAGCGTTTCGTTCGAGTTTGTTTTGTGAATTTTGAAATCAAGTAGACGGTGTTTTGCTCTGGTTTTGATGTTATGTACTCTCTTCACTATTATTATACGTGCATCAGCTGTTTAAGTTTATGGTGCTGTCGTGTTGATATATTGAGATGATGGCAAGCTTTATTGCAAACTGTTTGTCGTTGATTATTATTTGACAGAAGCGTTTATATATTTTAACGAGAAATTTATAAGGATTTTCCTATTAATTATTTCAGGTTCCTACCACCACCAGCCGTTTGTGAGGACTGTCAAATTGGAAGGATAAGAAGTACTCCCTGCACCTTTCAACAAGGGCCTGGTCCTGGAGAGAGTATATTTGGGTGTTGAGTGAATAAAAGTTGACTTATTATGTCGTCGCACACAGATATGGATACCACCAATGGAGATGACGATGATATCATCGAAATCGACGCTGCTGATTTAGATCCACTTGCAGGTTCCGAAGACGCGAAAATTGCAAAATCACCGGTGCCAATATCTATAGACGAAGATGAAGACGAGGATCCCGTGGTTTTAAATGGGAATAGTAGTGTAGGAGACTCCCCGGATGATAGTAGCTGTAGCCAAGAAGCTACAATTAACGATAAACCTTCAACAAATTCTATAAATGACGACTCTCGGTCACTTGTGGAATTGGCTGCATCAGCGGAAAGTAAACAGCAAAAGGAGCCTCAGTTGGTTATAATCGATACTAATGCGCTACTGGCCGGTAAAGGGCCTGTTCCACTTAAAGTGGGACAGCAGTCAAACTCAATGTCAAACCATGCCGTAAATAATTCGAATTCGAGATCTATTCTTCATGGTGCTGATAGCAGTACTACTTCAGGTGTTTCTTCTCGAGTATCAGCCGCTAGTATTACTATACCAGATGATGCATTCCTGATAGAAGCCCCGTCGTTTATAGTTCCTTATGTGTTCGAACAGTCTGGTGCGAAAAATTTGAAGGAGTTAGTTCTCTCTATTAAGCAAGAATTAATAAGAGCAAGGGAAGAAAAAATTGCAGCAGGTGAAGAACTAACTGAAAACGATGAAATACCGGGATCTAAAAGACCGTTGTCAGAAGATTATTTTGATAGTCCCACCGGAAGACTACTAATGAGTGTTGGAACAAATTTAGTTCAAGAACATGTTCAAAATGATCTTTTGAAAATTCAAAAGCGACAAGCAGAGAAGGAGAGAATTAAAAACTTTGGCAATGTTATATCACAGAAAACTCAACAGAGTATAGTTTCGTTGAAGAAAAATTTGGAGGAAAGTAAAGAAAACAATGAACCTTTCCATTACCCCATTAAGAAATGTGAACTTTGTAATTTCAAAACAGAATCGGGATTAGTTCTAAGTGCACATCTTGAAACCCCACACATGAGGAATTATAGTTATAGATGTAATTTTTGTGCGTACACCACGAGAGTACCACAAGAAATTTTGTTCCACACCGAAGCTGAACATAATACAAAATCTAAGCTCGAAAGGTTAGTGTCGTTTTAACGGTCTAAAATAATACGATACCAGTTTTAGTTTCATGTATGTGCTGTATTGCTTTATATAATATAATAACATTTTTGTTGTGGTATTGCAGAGCTCCAGCGTATCACCAATGCCCAAATTGTCCCTTCGAAGATAACTCGAAAGGCAAGCTCTCAAGGCACTTGCAAGGTTGCCAGAAAAGGTTCAGGCTAGAAAAGAATTTGGAACCACCTACAGACTGGGATACTCCGGCTAAACTTCCTAAATTACCGAAAAATAGGCTAATTCCACCAGGATCTCTCAACCAAGCTCTAATGGCGGCCAATCAACTACAGCAGAGGCAATTTTCAGCAGTTAATACCAAGTTTGTACATGGTAATAAAATTGCTCTACCTCCGCTGATGCAAGCCCCGAAAGCAAAGCCAATTCCCGGTTTGATTCGAACAATTCCAAAAGGAGCACCTACTCCAATGATAAATTCGCAACTGCAAAGAGGTATTTAATAGTTTTCTTTTTATTTGAAATGAATGTTTAAAATGATCCATTCGTTGTCATTCTTTATTATTTTTCTATATTAACACGAAATATAGGTATGCAGCTTACACAACAACAACTGCTGCAACAAGCCATGGCAGGACAAATAACGTTACCCCCAGGCATCAGCCCCCAAGCAGTTGGAGGTTTTCTTACAAAAGTTGGCATATCTCCAAATCAGCTTGGAAGCGGACCAGCCTCTCTCCTACAAAAGGTAAGTTTTGTTCTTGGAGTAGACCATACGCATTCCCACTTATCAAATAATTTTAAAATATTATCTGAAATATTAATGTGCATTATACAAATTTTATAGGGCACGCCTCCACAAATGGCTAGAAATGCTAAATCTGGAAATCAGCCGAGTATCTCAATAACACCTCTTCCTAAACAGGCACATGCGTCCGCTATGGCGATTTCTTCTGCACAGGCACACGCACACGCACATGCGAAGCAACAAGGTGGTGGAAAAACGTCATTTGTCATTTGTGAAATTTGTGACGGTTATATCAAGGTTTGTTATATATTTTCACAAGTATAGTCTTGAACTACCAAAATTTGTTTCAAGTCTAATGTAATTATTGCGACGTTGCAGGATCTAGACCAGCTAAGAAACCATATGCAATGGATTCACAAAGTGAAAATTCACCCTAAGATGATATACAACAAGCCACCATTGAATTGCCAGAAATGCCAATTTAGATTCTTCACAGATCAAGGACTAGAGCGCCACCTGTTAGGTTCACATGGGCTTGTGACCTCATCGATGCAGGATGCTGCTAACAAAGGCCAAGATAGCGGTCGTTGTCCATTATGTGGAAAGGTTGGTGTTTTAAAATGGAAATATCTATTGGTTGTACCGTACCAGGGCTGCGCTGGTCGCTGATTATGCTATGCTTTTACCAGTGCAGTCAGTGGCTTCTTTTATTACATATAGCGATATTGGAGAAACAATATGTGTACGTATCTCTTGTTAATAAGCGTAATTGATTGGGATTTAAAATGATTTTCTAGGTCTATCAATGGAAGTTACTTTCTCATGTTAACAAGGATCACAACGTGACATTAAAGCCAGCCCACTTATCATACAAATGTACTGTCTGCACAGCTACATTCGGAATGTACAAACTCTTTGAAAGCCATGTCTATTCTGCTCACAGCGTAGCACGAAATGCACCTAGGGGAAACAATCCCAACGAGAGGCGACCAATGACAGGACAACCTTCAGTAAATAACCGAGGCAGTCAGATGCAAGTCACATCTCGCCCTATGCAAAGTGGAACAGCACAAAGCCAGTTTAAACCTCTTAAAATCAACGATGAAATCACAATTATTCCTCAGCCTATGGCTAATTCTGCACAGGCTCTAAGAAATAAAGGATCTCTTACAATTACTCCACAGAATATGAGCAGACGAAGTTGTAAGACCTTGCTACTATGTTCACAAGTACGATTTCTGTAATACACTCATAAGCAATGTATTTGATAACACTTTGTTCATTTGTAGTTCGAGGCCAGCAGGACGACGAAGGTATTCAAATAATAGAGATTGACGATACACCGAAACATAATGGGAGAAGCACCTTAGAAAATGGTGAATTTAAAACAAGGCTTCCTATAAGTGACTCAACACTTAGGAAACGAAATCTGGAGATAAGCGTCTGTGGAACGGACGACTCTTCGGATGAATCATTCTCAAGAGGATTGCCGGAAAAGCGAATTTGTCTGAATTAACTGTGGTATTAAACTAGACATATATCTTTAGGTTCATTAAAATAGGTATTAAATTAATTGATTCGAGTTAATACAATAATATGCAAATGCACACTGTGTAAATGGACAAGTTTTAATACTAGTTTTTAAGTTGCATAAAAAGAATATCAGTGTTGTGTAATTTTCGGAAGAATTGAAATTGACGTTTTGTACGAAATACAAGAACAGTTGGCGGACAAATATTTTCTTGTTATTATTGCTAAATTAATCTTGTTTATTGTTGGTGTTAATGTGTAAAGCAGTTTAGTTAGAAATACATTTTGTAGATTAGCATAGCGTGGTAACGTACGTTAATGTTGTTTACACGTGTGTGTGCACTATAACGTTAGGTTGGGATAATGAACGAAATGCATGATTGGTTATAAGATTAATGTGTAAAAAAACATAAATTTAGTTTCTGTATATGATGCATAGATGATTGCATATTCTTATGAATTACTTACTCATTTCGTATATTCAGTTCAAATTCGTATTCGTATTGCTAATCTCAGGAAAGGATAAAGTTATCAAGAATAATAGTAATAATAAGATCATGTTTTGATAATGTGTAATGATGATGGGTTGATGGAGTTTTAATACATATACTATTTGTGATTTAAATTATGACGGAGTCCAATGGGTTTTAACTATGTATCGTAATAGCAGTAGCAGCGCTATTGTTGGAAAAGGATTATGTACTTGGAAGTAGGGTTTCATTATTCATATTAACAGTATCGAGAATAAGCCTAAAAGGAAAACAAAATTACAGTTGATAAATTTATATTTCAAATAAGCTTCGTATCATGAGCATTGTCAATTTGGTCACTTTGAGTATAACTACACAAACCAAACCTTAGAAATTCGACTCTGAATTGACGATTATTCAGTTATTTCCAACATGATTTTAACCACAATACGAAGCTGATGTCGAGTGTAGGTGAACGTGAACTTTAACTGTATTAAAATTATAACACTTCTCAGCATTGCGTCGTCTGAAAAAATAAAGTTGATATGAATAGTAATTTTATGTAATTGTTAAATAATTTATTTCTGAGACATGTTAGTGTAATCCATTTCATATTATGATAAGGAATTGAGATGGTTGAGCAAGTCTAAAAGGTTCATCTATCTATTTTGTCTTATGTCTTTAAGAAATAAAAACGTCAGATCAATACGAAATTTTATCTCACAACATACATTTTCGCATTTATTCCGCATCATCGCACATAACATAAACAATAACTAACTACAAGTCTTTTACATTCAACTCTTGGTTCTATCTAAAAAGGTTTTTAAAAAATTATATAAATCAGGAATACAAGCTTAACTGCAAATTTGCACACTTCATCGTCGACCACCGCCGCCGCCGCCGCCTCCACCTAAATTTACAAGATATTAGCAAGTCAAAATATCGCTATTAAAAACTCAAAGCAAGCAACGTTTTATTAAATACGTACCTCCGCCACCTCCACCGCCGCCTGGGCGTGGGCCACCTCTTCCTCTAACACCCCTTCCTCGGCCTCTACCCCTTCCCCTTGCACCACGACCGGCTCCTGTTAGAAGCAATATCATTTAGTCAAGCCATGTGTAAAAAATGTACAAATTGGCACTTAGAACATAAAATGCATTCCATTAATGCTAAATTTAAAACCGTCTATACCTTTAGCTTCTTGCTTCTTCTTTGCCTTCGATTTAGGAGTGTCGTCGATAAGTAATGTTTCCAGTGGGAGAGAATCTGGTAGTATGTAATAGCGAATGTTGTTCCCACGAATACTTAATGAATCCAACTGGACAGGGTCACGGTTTCTTACTGTCATCTTAACTGCTTTTAGGTGAGTATTCATTGCTACATCCACACCTGCAAGTATAAAATAAATGCCCAGTTCCAATTACTAAATCAAATATCGAATTAGAAAACCCAAAACCATACTAAATCTCAATATAGTGCGTACCTGTAATCGTTCCATGAACCTGTGTACCATTTTTCAATTCAATAGTCACTGTCTCGTGACTGAGCTTCATCAAAAACCTAAACATAAAAAATCCACCCAGCATCAGTCAATTACAATTACCAACAACATATTTTATGACATACGTGGGAGTGCAGTAAAGGGTCCCCAATTAATCAAATTTCAACAATTACTATTGTTCGAGAATTATAATTGCTATTGATTGTACATTTGACATTTTCTTCTCGGGATAAAGAGGAATATTTTCAAACAAGCCTTCTGGACGGACCATTGTAGATTTCTAAGAAATTGACATTCCTAACCGTGTCGAGACTTTAAAAACATTGTTACTCTACTTGCATAATTTAATTTAGTACATATAATAGTCCATGGTTGAGTCTTTTTTTAAGTAAATATAGAAATTTGTTAATTGGAGCCATTGGAGGTCTGGAGGGAACCGGAAAATGTTTATGTAAACACCACTTAATACCACTCAATATATGCGTACAATTCATCAATTAGTAACAATTAAAAGTAGTGGAAACACCTGTCGCCTGTCACCTGTAACATATTATTTTATGATTAAATGCAAATTTGACATACCTTACTAGCTTCATTTCGCCAAGTTTTTTAAAATCTATTTAAACTTCAAAACTTGTCAAGTTTTTTATTGTTCACCACAAAAAAAAGATGAAGTACACCGAGCATAACAAACGAAAACTTGAACAACAACGCTTGAGCCGAAATATCTGAAGAACGCGGTTTGAGGCTGAGCAAGTCTGTGCACAGCTGTGTCCAACTTGATGGTAGATGGGGGTAAGGACCCTTCATGAAAAGTATGGACAACTTTGTTACGGCGAACGAAACGAAGGAGGGCATCCAGCAATGAAAGGTTTCGTTGTTTGGTTAGATTGTCTCTGTCTCTCTCTATCTATAAGTTTCTAAATTCGTCATTCATCCATCCGCATCCGCTGGAATCGAATCCACTGATGTATCATACATAATATAATCATCAAAATAATCATCAGACCTGAAGTGTTAGATCTTTTGCTCAAAATCAACGAATGTATGTACGTATGTCTTCCTCCCTACCTGAGTAATTCATTATAGAATGGAAATGCAATCAAAATTAACTCTCAATAATATGTAGAACGGAAACATAATAATGAATGACAAATCCGTCAAGTAACTTTGAACTACTAATTGCATTCTTCCACCGACATCACGACTCGTGATTCACGAGTGTATGGGCTTATAGCATAATAAAATTGATCAAAATGGGTTATTGATAAGCTTGGTTAACCACTTCCGTTTAACACTAGGTCTACAGGGCGAAGCCAAGATCTAGATAAATTTTGAAGAAAAATCTTATCGTACCAACCTTGTAAAACAACTAGTGGATTGACAATTTTAGGAGAACGCAACGTTGTTTCACGAGTGTATGGGCTTATAGCATAATAAAATTGATCAAACTGGGTTATTGATAAGCGTGGTTAACCACTTCCATAATACTATGTCTACAGGACGAAGCCAAGATCTAGATAAATATTTTGAAGAAAAATCTTATCGTACCTACCAACTTGTAAAACAACTAATGGATCGACAATTTTAGGAGAACGCAAGCAAGGTTGTGGACCACGCATGATAAGAAATGATGGGATTAGGGAATGAGATTATGATACTGCTTTTTACAATGAAAATTAGTTGTAAGGAAGTGTCTACGCCTACCAAAGAACTGTAGCATTGCATCTTTTTCTAAACTAATCCAATCTCCAATACCCTTCAAAATTTTGGTTTACTTACTTCATAGAATACCCAAGATCTATGTGATGTAGTGTAGTTATAACATTTACAAAAATTTGTTTTGCGTGACCCTATTTCTTATTTTAATCATTTTACAGAGAATAGCATGGTGGACAGGACAATAATTCCAAGTTATTCATGTACATCGCGTCCGCGATTACGGTTTACGTTTACTAAAACCCCTTACCTAAACTAGGTTGTGCGAAACAGTGAACCAAAATAGCGTCGCTCATTTAATTCATACTGTTAGTGAAAGCTCATAGGCTACATAATATTAAGCAGTATTTTAATTAATTTCTTCAATTTTAATGCTAGTTAAATGATTTTACACTGCGGCAAATTGTTAGCGTTGCAAATTCAGACTTTCAGAGAATGTATAGCTGTTACCTGAATTTACCTATTTTTATTGAAAATATATGGTCTAGAGAATCAAACAAAATGAAATGAAATTACCTGAAAAAATTTAAAGCATGATTGGTAATTTTGCTCTTGTAAGTTACTTCTTCAAAGTTCACTCATATCAATCTCAATTTCACTATATTACTTGGTATTTTACTAAATGCAATTTAGTACATTCAACGAATATATTCTACGAAAATGAGAACAAAATGTGTCGGCGCGATGAAACGGTTAGGCAAAAAAAGAATAGTGTAAAGTTTCCAACCAGTAGTCATAATATAAATACTACATCTATTTTGAATCTAACTTGAGTATGAACTAACTGCAGAAGTTCTCATAAAATAAGTTTAAAAAAATATTTGCTTGAAGAAAGACCAGTGTAACTATTTCTTATGTTAGAGCTAAACCTGTTTCAACACTTTAATGGCAGCATTGTAATAACCCACGCTGTGGGATTTTGCTGATCCATATATGTTAACCGTCAAATTGTAATATGCTTGGACAATGAATAAATAATAGTAATAATAATAAAATCTAATAATTAATCCAATTACTAGATTTGGTGTATGTTGAGTTAAAATTCAGAAACAAATCACATTGAAATTGACATTACTGTAAATCTTCCTGCATTCTTCATTTCGATGATCCCAGCAAGAAACTAGGTAATATAATCATAAAAACGCGTGGCAGTGTTAATTTCCCATTCCATGATCATCTTCGTACACATCCACTTACATTGCAAAATTCCATTTGCTTACAATTGGATTCAACGGCAAACCAAATGTCCTTGTCGTCAAACATACATCAAAACATGTACATGCCAAATTGCCAAGTGCAAGAGAAAGAGTGGAACATTGCGTAGCTCACATATTGTACACAAAGTAATATGTAAACGAAATTTAATCTCGAATGCTCAGGGAGGAAAAAGGGAAAATAAACGACAACAGGGAGGTTCAGGCAAGTGAGAAAGGCTGGGCTGAGATGAGAGCTCGGCAGCCTATGTAGAACCAATTCTCTGGATGGCTTTTGGTCATTGGTCCGCCGCACAAGCAGCAACCTCTCGCTCTTCAGAGTACCTCAGTAAAAGAAACTCATCTACACATGTACCTTACTTACTCATGTTACCTACTTTAATTCATAAACTTCTTTAATGCTACTTATATATATGAGTGTGTGTGTGCTGCACACTGTTGTGCGCTGCACATATTCGCGTATCACCTCTCAAACTACGTACGATTTTATTTTAGGGAAAAGCAAATGTATATATGTGTTGTATGCATACATAGCTTTACCATAAGGTTGATGACGATGAAACGCTTCTTGCAGCCACCCTGGTTGTAAGTGAAACCTGTATCAACATCAGTCTGGTATAATGCATCTTCGCATGTGGTTCTAGTCTGGTTTTAAAGGCTTGTTCTTTCCAACACACGTTTTAATATTCCATCAAATGCACGTTAGCACAGTGAAAACTTTGCTATCACCTTGTGGAACGACATTTGTCACATTGTCGCATTTCGTCTGCTCTCGACTCTTCTGACGAAGTGTATAAAATTATCTAAAGTGTAATTGAATTTGCTTTGTGCATGCACACGTTTTTTGTACAAAAAAATTATGCCTTGGTGGTTTTTCATATAATGTGCTGTGACAATACGTATAGACGATTGCGCTCCAAATTAACTTAACATTACTAATTATCGTATCGTGCGTCACCAGGATGTTGGTTAGCTGGAATTGTGTGGTGATTGTTTTTGTGAAAGTTCTTCCTGCTACCAACACCATAAAATTTTACACAGATTGTCTAACTTCCAGTCATGAATAAGGCATCATCAGTGTCGTGTCTTGGACCTACCGCGGCCGCTACTTTAAATAACCACCTTAACCATCACCCCCACACACACCCCCATTTTGTTGCAGCACACAGACCTGCACCTCATCATCACCACCATCATCATCATTTACATCATCAGCAACCTCCTCCAGGAAACATGTTACCTTTCGATTCTCTCGGGCTCTATGAGCCTCAACCAAAGCCTAGATTTTATTTTAAAATGCCTCGTGTTGTCCCCGACCAAAAGAATAAATTTGAATCTGACGAACTTTTTAGGAGGCTAAGTCGTGAAAGTGAGGTTAGTAATATTCTGTATATTACAAAAATATCTGGAAATTATACATATGTACGTATGCAAAGTTTTAGCAAACAAGCTGATAATAATAACCGCAGAACGTTTTTCTAGCGCACCTTATCGCTTTGAAAGAAGTACAATGCCAAGCACAACTCATTGAACATATCGAGTAATGCTAATTTATTCAGCAAATCTAGGTCAAAGTTTTCCATGCATTGTGCTCAGTCAGAAGATGGACCTGTGTATATAGCCGAGTGAGCACATTAAGTTTGGGCAAGCTTGCATAAAAACAAGATCAATGTGAATATATTATAGTGTACACAATCAAAATTCAACAACGTCTTGCATCATTTGGCAACGATGCATTATCCACAACATTACTTATATATAATCAAGCAAGAGTATATTCCTCTCTGTTTCGCGTAACATGCGTTTCAGTAGCGTTTTTGGTTAGTCAGATATGAAATTCTTGGAAAAATGACAGGCTGACTTTGTAACGCTTACATACTAGGCAAACGTATACATGTATTATTTGTGATGCACCTGTCAATAGAAACGTCTTCAAGTAATCAATGTTGCGAATGTTGAACAATTTTAGAAAATTCGTATGTTAACACTATGAGGCATTTCTGTAGCTCAAAAATTTAATCGAAATGTGTCATTAGATAGCTATTTTGTGCGTGACACCGCATAGTAATTTTATAAATATGTAATGGTCTACAATAATGTGCAATAACGATGCTTTGTGTGGCAATAATATAGTGGTTGTATACTGTACATCATTTCAGGTCCGTTATACTGGATATAGAGACAGACCCCTTGAAGAACGTCAAATGAGGTTCCAAAACGGCTGCCGCGAGGGTCACACTGAGATTGTAAGTTTTCCTTTAATTGTACAGTATTGCTTTTAATCACAACAGATAGCAAGGTTGATGAATAATACTGGAGGCTGGATACTTGCAGGTTAACTTTACAAATGGCTGGTATTAGTAGCTGTAATGAGTGAAGCTCACAAAAACTGTTAGGATTATCCTATGAGGTTAAATACAAAACCGTTTTCGTTTTGATATACATATATCTACTGCACTTTGCATACGTATCATAGTGTTTTAGAAGCATTAGCATTTAGCATATACATACGTGGCATGACTTTTAAATTTTGAATGAATGAGAAAATATGTGAACTGTGAAAGAACGAAGCAGATTGAAGTTCTGGGAATATGACGTTCAATTCTTGGAATTAATTGGATTTCCCAGACGCTTGTCAACACTAAACGTGTGCAGATGACTTGTGAATTTTCCAAAACGTGTGAAATTGTTTTTCATTGAATCTGTCAAGTTTATCCGAGCTAATGTCCGAAAGAAACATATGGGTAATCTCAACTAATGAATTCTGTTCAGGGTTAAAAATCTAGTAGAAGACATCTTATACATTTTTACAATATACTGTAGGGGCCCAAGTAGGCAGTAGATGTATTCAGCTTTCAGTACATACAACAGAGGCAATTTATTACCATCAGCATTTTGAGTTTACGTTTATGTACAACCTTTCATAGCAAACGAACCTCCCATACATTTTTACAGACATACTGTATAAATTGAGGCATTTACAGTAAACAACAAAGCCCTCATACAGTTTTGAATATATTTCCTGCTATTTATATGACACTACATACTCGATTAAGATCAAGAAGGATGGATAAGGACAATACGACTACATAGATGTTTACAGTGGAGGGTCGGATTGTCGGATCAAAGGGCTCTAGCGTTTGTTGAAAAAGAAAAACAAATAGAAATGGATCCCTTTGAAAAGATTACGAAAGCGACTATATTTATGATGATGTGTAGTATGTGCTTTCAACCGACAAAAGCTGACTATAGAATCGGGAGATTTTTTATGATAACCCAGAATAAATAAAGACATACACATGCATGCGCATACATTTTCATGCAAACAGCTTGTGCCCCTGTGATTTCCTCCTTTATAAGAGCCGATGAGTTTCCAGATCAGTTGTTACTTATATATAAATGACATCGATCCCCTCCCCGTTTTATAACTATTCATTCAATTTCCCATATAGTTTCAACTTCAACAAATGCATCCTGATGATGATGTTGATATGTTTGTTGTGTCAAACAAAATGGCAGCTGAAATAGATCTGGTTCTTGTGCATAAAAATATCAGCAGGCATACTTGTCACAGTAGGACTAGGCCACCCTTGTGACTCAAGTCGCCCCAAACAAATTCATTCCATGATGCAATTTAATATTATCCATTCATACATAATAAAACAGCTACTTTTCGCCATTTTGAAGTTAAAATGCATGCTATCCTTGGTGTTGAATTTTGTAATCATGTTTCAAATTCTTTTCTCGTTTAGGCATTTATCGCGACCGGTACAAATCTCCAATTAGTCTTCAATCCCGTGTCAAACGGATACCTTACCGACATGCGTGACTGCGACTTTGATAAAGAGCACGGCAAGGTAAGTTGAGTTTTTTGTACCTTTCGGAGTATTCTCTTTAATTAAGTTACTGGAACACTTAGGTTGTAATACATATAGCTAATTAAATCATTAAATTCTGTAAACACTCGAGCGGTCTGTCTGTATCCTCTTATCAAAATTAATCCCATCCGCAGCGTTGAAGGATCAGCTTCTGTCAAACCGTCAGAAACGCACTGAATGAAGCAATTAAGATTATGATTAGACAAGAAAACAACAGAATATTACATCCAATTTTTAAAAGATCTTTTCCTTTCATGCTGTCAGATTTTATATCGTAAGGAACAAAACGAATATTGCTTAAGGGCCCTTCACCATTAACGTTGTAAGCTACTTCATCATAATTTAAACTATATGCTTGTGGTATTATCTTCATCATGAATGAGGATGGGATCACCATAAGGAAAGGGTTCTCGTCGTGAACGATACGAAAAAGATTATTAAAGGGCAACAGAGGCGGACAGACGCCTTTCGCATTGCCTCTGAAAGTCAAGATTCAAGATGGTAAAACTATAGACAAGCTTCTGATGCATGCAAGCTCGCATTATTACAACTGGAGTACTCGAGATAGCCAAAGGGTAAAGTAAGGAACGTTTCACTGAAAAGTGAGAACTTGTAAAGGAGACTGTTGATTATTGAGTTAAAACATTACCGTCAGTCTGCGATGAAATTATTACACAGAAAAGGTGGTTCTGTGATAGTGAAAAGATGAGATAATGTGGTGCTTCCCCAAAGAATGAATGTTCTGTGCTTGTGCCTCTGCTCAGTTATCGTTTTGTTCTTTTGATGTGCTGTGCTTTGGAGGCTGAAGTGAGTGAGACATGAGAGGAGAAAATATGTAATTTATTGAGGAGACCACCTGAAGTAGCCAAATATAAAGTTGATGAGTAAAGGGGTTGATCCTTCCGGAAGAGACAACATGTAATTACTGACGCATAACCCTTCGTCTTGATTGCCCCCTTTCGTTATGCTGTACTGATGTGTAGACTCCTTCAGACCCAAACTACGTGTTTTCCGGAGAAAAAAACCTGATCATCTGTAAGACAAGGATACATGTACTCTTTTCAAAGTTTTCTCATAATTTCCAGTCATTATTATGCAATATGAGTGTTAGATCAGGGTTGATATGATACCTCATTCAAATGTTAAGGATCTCTGATCTGATAATCTTTATTGTTCGTGTTTGATTACATATTGAAGCATGCTTGGACTTGTAAAAATGCACAGTTTAGACAAATTAATGTAGCTATTACTCACAGCTTCTGTTGTTCTGTTTCCCTTTCTCCGTGATAATTGATGGGTGCTATTAATAATGCTTTGGGAGGTTGAATAGACCTCCAGAAAGCAATTCATGCTTACAGATATTGAACGTGGGTAATTCGTATTTTCGTATACCTATATCCTCGTAGTTGCTGCTGTATCTCGATTTAATTCAATACTCGAATTATGAATCAATGAAAATTATATCACAAATAATATTGTGTGGGTCCGATCTTGGACGCTTTTTTCCTGTCCCTAGTTTCCGTACATATGTACCTCCGATATTATATGATCTGTTGCACTTTGATAATGCTTGATTTTGAGTAAATAAAATTATCGCAAAGCTTCATGGCTCATACACCATACTCGATATACAAATTCGACTTTCTGAACGAAGATTTTCTGTAGACAGACTCTATGAAGTTAAGGATATTTTTAAATGCTTAGTAAGGGTCGCACAAAAAGGAGAGTATCGGTTCACTCTAATTTATGAACCTAATTTAGTGGAGAGGATGAACAGTAAAAGCGCACGCATTTGATGTCTTATTTTACTCCAGTTCTAAGGATTTCTCATAAACCTTGCCATTTCGTCTAATTGCGACCTTCGTTTTTTTTACTAATTCTTCATTTTTCCATGCTAGACTGTCGTACCCTTTTATGCGAGTCGACACAAAAAGCTATACTATAATTAACATTTACAGCAAAATAATTACCGTCAAGAAAATGCTTTTTGTGTTTTGTGCAGCATGTATACCTCAATTATCAGCTTAAGTGTCCTTTTCCATGCACGAGTGTAATCTTATATCTGATACTCTTAAGAACTGATGTAGCTGAGCAAAAAATACTCCAAATCATCATGATCATTGTATCCTGTCAAACGGAAGCAGTAGGCTATAAAACAGAGATAATTGAATGTTGCTACTATATACTTATGATATTTTAGTGCTCTCGACAGGAGCATTGTCAGCTGGTTTTTGCTCCGTTTGGGAATCAAGGATTTTTTCTGATTCGAGATGAAGCGACACTCGAGAGAGTTAAAACACGCATATGAGGTGATTTCGGGTAGAGAAGCGTTCGTCTAGATTCGAACATGTAGAGTTGTATGCACTCAACTCACGTTTCAAGTAAAGATAATGGGCTTATTATGTTAGATATACGTGTACACTTGGTGAACCAAGCTGTTCATGAAATAAATTGCGCAAAATAATGAATAATGACCGGGTATAATGCTCTTGACCAGAGTTGGGAGGTTATATCTAAGTGGCCGCTAGAAGATAATAGTGACCTTTAAGACGTTATTCATAATAAAGATGCTAACTCCATAGCCTTCTAATACGATGGTCAATTTTTGCATTTTCCAATAAAGAGCAAATGGGTCGGGTAGGATTTTAATGATGCACACGTACACCTCAAGGAGATGTGTTGCCAGTAAACAGTGATCATCAAATTATCTTTGAAAAAGTCGCCTACTTGTCTGGTTGTTTGAATTAGAGTCTGGAATATTATTATATGTTTCATCTGGAGTGAGGATGTGCTTTAAGTGTGTTTAACGTTGAACAAGCGATGCATACGGAATGAGATGAGATGAGAAGAAGCGGTTGCACATCTTGCTCATTCATTCTGCGTCAATTTGAAGCAATTTTCTCTGATAATGAATGGACAATGCAACTGTTACTCTATTTCCCATGCATGGGCATTGTGAGTGAAGGCGTGTCAAAAGGGAAATCTTGCAGACATTCTTTCCATTACAGCATTATACCCAAAACTGTACACGTTGAAATAGAAGTGAACGGAAATTCCTACTGTGAAAATTAAAACGAAAAAGGATCCGATTCAAGTGGAGCAGGGAAAAATATTTCGCACCTTGCTTGCCCACCATTTAACTTTGTAAACAATATATGTAATGTCAATGTGTATCATTCAGTAAGCATAACAAAAGCGTAATTGTTGTCCAATTTGTCGTTAAATCAGCATGATCCGTAAAGTCAAGGATTTACTAGTGCGTGCGTAGGAGTACCGAGTGGGGAGATATCACTAACCGTGTCCCCATTTAAGACCCATTACGTCAGAAAGGCACTTAAACAAAGCCGTGGCGTGTGTGCAACACATTGTGATCTAAAATGGGCAGAGAATGGAAATCAATACTGTGAAACCAGGAAGGAAGGACTGACCAGTACTTCAATTTCGGGTTTCGAGTGTGGGGACGTATCACTTTCGACTGTTTCATGACTTTCTCAAATAAACAGAAATGCACCTTTCTTACCCTCCATTTTGACCACCCGTGCCTGTATATCCGTAGGGATTTAGTAAACTTGTCAATAAAGATTTTTCTCCATTGACTTTTCAACGCGTGCCCGTATAACACTTCAAGACGAAGGGTAACCATAAGTTAGTATAATTATTTACGTTTACGTAATACATTTTGTTGTTTGACATAAAAACACGTAGCACGTCTGAACCATTCAGGTTCTCTGTTTCTTACACAGAAACATGTCTCACTCATCGCCAACTCGGCGTACTCTCTGGCTCCATTAGCAGCTAGCACACATTCTTTTATAGATATTTTAAGATCATTAGGCAGGCCAACGATTTCGGGTTGCAGGGAAAATGTTAAATGCCTGAACTTTTAAAATGTGTCGCAGCTAATCGACTAAGAAATTGCTTCTTGGGAGACTCGGGGTTTCATTCAATTCAAAAATGCACGCATGTGATGAGGATTGAAAGTGGAGTACTTTGCGTTTGACATTGAATTGCATCTGGTGCCTGATGCTTCTGAAAAAAAAACTGATGAAGGCAACCTACAGTATTTACTGCTTTGTTGTTGTGTCCGTTCCTGTTTTTCCAGACTGCAATAAATAAGCGCTACTGTTTGTTGCGAGGAATGAGTTCCTCCGCACTTTTTGTGAGATGTTATGTAATGCAGTTTTATGACTGGTGTAGACGGCATCTGCATCCTTGGGATTGTTGGGTATGATCCTGGCCAACTATCCACGGGACACGGCGTCAGACACATTATACACTTTTGTCCATTTTCATCTGGCGATGCAATTGAAAACTGACCTGTGAACAGGGTTGACATATTGCTTGCTAGCTATTGACTTTATCTCTAAAATACTTTCCAGGGAATCTCCCTAAATAGCTGTATCCTAAAATCGAAAGGAAAACAGTCCATGATCGTCTCCCTCGTATAGTTCGTTAAACAATGGCAATATAACGGTTCAGCAGTTTTAAACAAAGAAACAGCAAAAAAAATCAAGCTTTACACTTTGTTCGGCTCCTTTCATCACATCAGATTTAACTGTTGAATTGTGTAGTTTTCCATTTCTACGTACTGAAAACAATTTGAACATTTGTAATATACAATCGAACCGAGTGCTTCTTGTCGTCATCTTTTATATTTTATTGCGCTTGTATTGTTTTAAACGCATGGATCATGTCCGTGTATGTCAAATATATTTAATATGAAATAATAGAGTGGGCATGCCCTTTCACGTTAACGCAACTCAAAATGGCGTAAAACCGGTTTATCTTAAAGATATGGGCGTAATTCGCAGCTAAAAGAATGACTTATGGTTCGGTTGGTGCAACTTTCGTGTACGAAAAATCTCCCCTATAAAATCTTGCATTGTGAATTCATATCATCATCCTGCTTCCAGTAAAATCAAATATCAAATCGCACATCCTGTTTCTTCAGTAAACTACTGTGTATGTACTGTGTGTTTCAAAAATGCATTTATCACAAACACGACTTGATTATGGGAGACTTTTGGTTTGCTACAAATATAATTTCTACATTACTTAGCAAGTAAAATTATTAGTATAATTCTAAACTTGATTACGCTGAATAGGGAGAGGCGTATGAGCTGTGGTCACAATTCATAACCTACTACACTATACTATTTTCCGAGGATGCTATAAGAGAATACTGTAACATGAAATGTGCGTTGCAACTTCCAACATTTCCGAAAGCTAGGATATGAGTCAATGAAACAAATGAAATGAAAGATGGCTGCCTGGATCTTAATTGTAAAAAAGGATGCTTTCAAGAAGCCCCTTTACCTTATGCCCACCAAGTTGACAGGGTGGGTGTGTATATGAGCACATGTGGTTACTCATGTGAGTTACACTTTCCATGTAATACGCATCACTGTTTTCGTTCTGTTAAAATATGGTGAAACAACATGGCATCCTCCGTTTGTACCTTAATTAAGAAGGAAGTGCAATTTGAGTTGATTAAACATGTCGTGGGAATGTATTGAAAAATGGGTTTTGAACGGGTAGTGGGAGGTAACACTTTGGTTTTCTGCCAGCAGAATTTTTACGTCTAAATTCCTTGTTTCAAGCTGACAGAGAAACAATAAAAGGGGAAAGCTGCTTTTGAAATGTTTATTTAACACAGTAGTGCAAAACATATGTTCCAAAGTATTTGTGCGTTGCGTATTCAAGTAAATAAATATATTTTGTAGAGGTTTTAATCATTTTTCCGTCACTATAATCTATTTTTTGTGTAAGCGTACGTAATACATAGGAACGCAACATGGGAACTCTTCAAAGGTATTTTTACACTTTTTCCAACTGGCAATTCCCGTCCAGTAAATTATTTTCCATCGGCGCAGACTCCTCCAAGAAAACTTTGTAAGCTAGCATAAAGCAGGGGAAAGCGACACTTCTCATTTTCTGAATTTCATTTCATTGTTGTATTTCCATCGCTGCTGGTGAGTACCTACTCCCACCGAATACCCATGTTTCTCCACCCGCCCTCAAAATCGATCCGAGAACATCCTGCAAAGCTTTCCAGACTTCCCATACCATACACTCCTGCATGTACATACACTCGTTGTTTAAATGAGTAGTTCGCTTTCTAGGAGATCCAACCAGAGCCGTGTTTTCGCCTTATCTATACAAATGAAGGAGAAGAGCGGAGCACACTTTGAATTTGTGAGTACACCATGGGAGCCGTCAAAATGACAGGGGGAAGTTTTCTAAAGCTGTACTCCTGTTTCACTCTGATCATTAGAGCATGCATAAAATAGTTTGCTTCGTTTTGTCGGGCATTTTTTCTCCGGCCCGGGAGAAATAGGATAGTGCATAATGAAGGAAAATCGGGGGATCTAAAATTCATGATGGCTTTCAACGATGAGTATCGCACCAGAATGAGACAGGCAAGACTTAGCCCTAGCAAGCGGAGAGCGACGGGTATGACTATGACTATACATGCGTAAGTTGTGTCTATATTGGGTTTTCAACGATGAGTATCGCACCAGAATGAGACAGGCAAGACTTAGCCCTAGCAAGCGGAGAGCGACGGGTATGACTATGACTATACATGCGTAAGTTGTGTCTATATTGGGTATAGTAGTCCAGATTATTGCACTCATTTAAAAGATGGAATGAAAATCCGGAGTGATTCTCCGAGCCAGCTCACAATATTTACAACATCACCCCACTACTCTACTGAATGCATTACATGGTATGGCAATTTCTTACTTCGATTCAAGTGTGACCTGTGTGTTCTGTGCCCAGAGTGTTCCACCCAAGATGAAGATTAGGATGGTGTTCGTTGTAATAGGGAAATTTCGCTTTAGCTTGTGCTGCTGTGATGACAGTAATTGATGGGCCATTCCATTATGATCATCATGATTTCTCGCCAGTTACTGCCTCACCCCAGGATTTCTCGCCTTCCCCTCTCTCTAACTCTCGTATCGTGTCCGTGAATGGTGCATGGCATGCCGTGCTTGTATGTTTTACTGAAATAGAAAAAATCATGTTGGCGACAGCAGGCATCCTTTTTTGCCCGATTCGGATCATTCAGTAACAATTGATCTTTACATATAAATGAACATATAAAAGTTGAGAGTTCTTTTGTACTCATGTAATAATACTCAACTCAAGAGCAATGTTTGCATCCATGCTGGGTGTACAGTGTGTACACATCAACTCAACTTGCTCTTACTGCTCTCTTTCTCTGTAGCAGCACAGCTTG
Source organism: Dicranocentrus wangi (assembly GCA_036850665.1). Classification (NCBI taxonomy): domain Eukaryota; kingdom Metazoa; phylum Arthropoda; class Collembola; order Entomobryomorpha; family Entomobryidae; genus Dicranocentrus; species Dicranocentrus wangi. The sequence goes on along the minus strand of JAANSN010000122.1, from coordinate 68,984 downwards.
CAGTGTTCAAATTATTGCGTCATCTCAGTCACCATTATGGATTCAGGAGATCCGGCCGGGCAAGGGAAGAGGTTTATATTAAATCAGATAGAATGGCCATGCATTTGAATGATGAGATGGATATGTTTTAGGATACAACTTATCTATGTAAAGTGCCCAGTGATGGTATATACTTCACGAGATGTATAACCTAAACAAAACACTTTGACCCGGTGCTTTTGCCTTTCCTATTATGATCTCACTCAACCCATAAAATATGTGAAGAGCTGTAGAAGCGGTCCGCTTTTCAAGAGTGAAATGCTGTTTTTCGAATATTGAAAGATTTCTCGACAAATTTATTACATGATTACGAATAGGTTTCAATTTTTCTGCCATCTACCCTGTAGACCTTTTTTTGATTGATCAGTTTTGGCAACTCGAGTGCCCTTATCAGCTCCTTAACACTTGAGTGAGGTGGAGTGTAGGCATCCCAGGTAGCTGTCGATTCACTAGCATCATCTCATCAACACATCACCATTAGGGATCCTATCTCTCCCTTCAATCAATATGTGCGTGTGTGAGTGAGCGTGATGATATGTTTTCTTCGCTTTTCTTTACATTCAAAATGCGGCACTAGAAGCAAGGGAGAGTGTACAACAAAGATAGGGAAATATTTTTACGGATGATTTCATTCGTTTATCGTGTATGTATATTTACAAAAACTAACTAAACTCCGCACCGGTGGAGAGAAATGCTCCGGTGGCATTTCATCTTAAGTTTTTGAATAAATGCTCCTTGCTCATTTCCCATTCAAGTCGCTCATCACTCATATTTTCTCCGTTGCGGGCCCTTTGTAAATTATACGAGTCACTGACGGTACAACATCAAGCGATACAAGAATCTTTCCATTACTTTTGTATCGCACTTGAAAGAAACACTGGTCGTGTGCCTTGTTCGCTGGCACATTGGAGATAAGGCAGTAACATAGAGCTTGCATGATTATTGTATGCGTAATTTCCTACAGTTTCCCTGCTAAAATTGTAGTTCACTTACTTAAACCATCATCATCCATGTCACTGCATGGAAGAATGAAGAGCAATTTTGTACATCTATGCATACATGACAGACCTCCAACAGTCAACAAAGTGTTGAGGGCATTTCATTACAATTCAAAAAAAAAGTTCACTAAAAGAGCGTTGCAAATAACTCAGAGACTTGACTGAATTGAAAAGAATTTCTCGCTTGAGAAGCAAAATTTTTCATGCTTTTCAACATGAAGATGCGACGCGACGCAATACAGCCGTACAGGCAAGGAAGTGGTTTAAATGCTAGCAAGCGGAGCAGAGCCTGTTGCCTTTACTTTCTGGCTCACTTCATTTCACAGGAGATGAAGAACATCAACATCACAACGTGCTACATTGCATCGCATCAGTCTGTAAATGAGACTTGGCAGGAAAAAGTCTCTGAAAATCGTCGTAGCGGCACTGACCACAGGATCGGCAGTTTGTTGAGAAAGGAAAGTCATGGTATGATGAGTGCACTAATGATACCTTCATAAAGTTGAAAATACAATACCTGGGATACAATGGCTCAAGTTTCTTGAAGCTAAATTACCTACCTGTACTGTTTTCTATAAACAGTTGACGATTTATGGAGCCCTTTTAACAGCACGGGGAAAAGGACAGATGCGCAAGGAGTGAAAGATGAGAGACACCAAACCAAATGCATTTGCTCCTATGTAATTGATACATGATGTATTACCTTGCTAAGCTCGCCGTAAGGGATTCCATATGTGTGTGTACATTATCAGCACGTAAGCCTTTTAAGTGTGACATGTCAACAGGATGGTATTTATGACAAATGGGCACCGAATCCAATGCACTCTTGAAGCGTGATTGTGATTATAGTAGATGCAATATTATGAGAGATAAATACATGTATATATTTACGCTGTTTCTTTCAAATTCTATGTATTACTAATTTTCTCTTTGAATGGATTGCTGTGCTATGCTGAAATGTGGTGATAATGATAAGTGTGTAATTTCGACAAGTTTACAATTTCTTACGCTGCGCTGCACTAGGAGCTAAAGTCATTTGGTACATGCCACATGCTACACACACACAGATCTTCTCAAGGTTCATTCATTTTCGCTGTTTATCTGTGAACTGGTGACTATACTAATTCACATAGTTTGTCAATATGCAAATAGGGGGTAATGCCAAGTTGATCATTTACTACTGTCCAGTTTCTACTAGTGCTGACTGATATTTGTTATTGAATTGTATAATATGCACAATTATAGCCATCACACTATCCAAATAATATTCCCCGTACATGCAATAATACTTTCCCATTTTTCAGTTAAATCGCTGTCGCAGTTTGGCTTTAGTAGTGAGTGAGACAAGTGAGCAACTATATATCAGGAGCAAATGTGTAATGGACAATTGACTTATTAGCCATGGGAAAATTTGCGTCCTTAACTGTGAGATAATAATACCATGTCTCTCCTCGCTCCCGTCTTTGGTGTTTTATAGTGACAAAACTCTTTCACTATAAAGAGGAGACGAGAGTCCGATGCAGTGTGATGTCGTTATCACCACTCCATTATGCTATAAGTGTGCAATGTGCAAAGCGATTTTCGTTTACGTATAGCCCCACTCGCTCATCTCTCATGCTTGCATCAAAGAAATTCTCATATACCACGAAAACTCTGTCGTTCCTGTGTGAATGTGAAGTTTACATATGTTCGGCGGAGTTGGATGGATGCTATATGGTATATAGTTTACATCGGAAGAAATTGTATTTTCAGACGCTTATTAGTAACGAATAACTGCTTGCTATAATGATGAGACTGTGATCATTTCCGTTTTCTCACATTGATATAAAACTTTTTTTTGCCAAGTGGAGAAACTTATTGAGTATTTTGATAGGATAAACGCTCTGAAGTGTATTGATGATTTCCTCATGGCTCATGCATTGATTAGCAAATTATTTTGTTTTCATTGTCGTCTTCCTCGGTTTGGCAATCAATTTCAGCATAATTTAACCTTATCAATAATTATTGACAGGACATTGCCAAGCTCTTTACAACTAACACTAGTTATTTCCTCTTTGCATAAAAAGACAGAGGACTATCTGGATTGTCACACGCTTTCGTTTAGATAACACAAGAGACGTTACGGAACCAAATGACCTGCATGGTCGAAAGGCGTTGACCTAGATTGTCGTACGAAATTTAATGAAGGTCATGACTGCAAGTTGTTTTTACGAAGTTCATGACTTCAAACATATTTCTTGCCTGATCATCACTTCATTCTGTAAAAGCTAATGGTTCTGACTGAATAGTTGTGGTATTTTGTTGTTGATGTGTGGATCAGTTCAGGATCAGTTGAATTATCCTGGTTATGAGCCAACGCGGACGTATTACGCAATGCACAATAATGATGACTGCACATTTATAAGCAATGCTCAACTTAGGTAACCAAGTTTCATTATCATGTAGCACTCATCAGTCAGCTAGACTTGTGGTCAACTTGTTTTTACGTGCACATTTTTCATCATCATTGTACATTTATGATGATAAGTAAAATCAAGTAATATTCAAATCTTAAGAGTTCCTGAACAGAAAAGTCAGAACATCAAGGAAATATTTTTTCTTCTGTTTTTGAGAAAAATACAGTATGATACTTCACATATTCAAATCATTATGAAATGCATACATAAATTTTCACTAAAATACTATACTCTTTCAAAATTTCCTGTCATTATGATGTGTGTGTATATAACACAACCTACTATTCTTCTCCCGTAAAAACTGGTTCGTCCCAATTCCAAGTCAACTGAGAAACCACAGACTTCTGACAAAACTTCGTATATGTATAGCTTCGTCGACTACGTTCTGTCTAGTAAATTACGTATCATGAAAGTCGACTTATAGTTACTTTTTGTTCCTGATTGTTACGAATATAGAAGCTCGTAGTTTGACAAAAAAAAGTGATATAAAGTATCAATGTAGTAGTGAACTCGGAGCTCATAAGTACTGATTGAGCGAACATGAACAAAAGTAAATTTATCGTGTCAGCTTCAGCTTGATAAGAATAATATCTGCAGGAAAGGGGACCAAGTGCATTTTGATTTTTTATTATGGATGTAAGATAATTACGGGTTTTCATTTGATTTCTCGTTTCGCATAGATAATTCAAAAACCGACTAATTCTGTGGTTTTCATATGGAGGTTCGAAATCCATATTGCTGGGAATGGAAAAAGCAAAATGGCTTTTGAGCACCTTGCATTTTATCCACATATGCTACAGCATACCATGACTTTTATTGCCTTTTTGTTGATCATGAACTTGACTACGAGCGGATTGTTCGTACGCAGTGAAAAATTATTTTTTAAAAGCAAAAAACGTTAGTAAACCAGTTTAAGGTGAACTAAAAGCAGAAGATTTTAAGCAAGCAATAATGGTAATTTTGCAAGCCTTAAGTTCTGCAAACCATTTCGGAGAACTACACGTCCCGTGCTAAGCGAGTTATGCGAGATTCATTCACACAATGATTATTTGGATGAAATAAATGCGAGCACGAATAAATTGGACGTACGTCTGAAACAAACCCGGCATTTCACACAGAATGAATGAATTTCCAAAATTTCTCATTGTTTATGACGAACAGCTTCAAAATGATGGCTAACTCATCGTCAGTGACAAAAAATTCATTGAAGCACAAAACCAAAAAAAAAAAAACTTTTTCACCAAAACCAAAGGTGGTCGGCGACGATTTGTGGGATAGATAGTTGTAAGTTGTAAGGCGGCATGGTAGAGTAGGAGCCGAAAACGAGAAAATTAGAGAGTCAACGGCCGGAAGTGGGTACTCTCCCCACTTCTCTAGATTCAAGATCCATGTAATTTCTCGTCATCTCTGTTTTCTTCCCATTTCGGCAAAAAGCAGAGACTAGTAATTTCAGGGTCATTTTGTGAGGTGTTAGGTCACGCCCACATGTTTACAGCAAAGATGAAGGGAAAATATCGAAGACGGAAGGATGCGTATAACACTCACACACTCGCGTCCCCAGCATTTATGAAGCTGGTTTCACCTCGCCAGGCATGCATGTACTCTCCTCACTAATCATAATTGCGCTGCTATTAGGAGACGGATGCAGAAAACTTTTCGAATGAACATAACGTGTTCTACAACATTCCGTGCTTTGTCTCATATGGATTTCGTAGGAGGAAGGAAATCATGATCATATCTCTTCCATTTCCATGTGTATAAAAATGAATCCATAAGAAGTCAGTCTCCGTTCATTCATGAATTTCATACTTTAATTCAATCAGACAGATGCAGTGCTGCATTAGCAAGACTTCTCTTCAGTTTTAGAGATGCGTGAAGGAATCATTTTCCGTGCTCCTACTGTTGCTGTTTCGACTGTTTCTATTGCAAGCATATATCCATCGAGTGGTACCTGCATCCATAAGGTGTGTATCATGTATCTACCGAGGTAATGGATGTTGATGAGGATGGATGGAAAGCGTAATTTGATAAAGATTGCGTGAGCAGCTTCCATCAAAAATGGAATGAAGTTTGCTTCTACGTCAATCGTCGCAAAGTATTTAGCCAAGTGAAGCAGCATGCAGCTCGCATGCCTCATGGAGGGAGAGGTGTCATGATGTACTTTTTCTTTTTGATTGTATACATGTATTATCAGTATATTGCTCCAGTATAGTAGGTTCTCCATGCACGAGTAATATTCACCAACATTCTGCTACACTTATAAACTTAAAATTTAATATTCCAACAAAACAACCAATGGTAATCATAAAGAGGAAGTAAGGTTTCAAAAACCTTTATAAATTTGACACTGGCATGCGAGTACTCTTGTCGACAGCTAAGAAATATCGTACCGCACATGTTTGAAGCAGTGCAGTGTAGACCCCTCCGATTATCAAGTGGTGTCTACTTCGATTAAGTTGACATGGCTGAAGCCTTCAAGCACACACGCAAGGTATGGCACGATGACATGAGCTTTAATTGCGTGATGTAAAGTGTCATAATAATGGTGTATAGGAATTAAACATTTAACAAAGATAACTAACTCTCCGACAAGTGGATTGGGGGCTGCAGGTTGTAGTGTAAGCAATAAGAATGAGATTTATGTTGTTAACACAATCCCTTCAAGCTGCAACTGTAAGGAATGTTTATTTTTATAACAGCTATCTAGTCAACATGGCTCATGTCGAAATTAGTTTGGCCTGCTAAGAAACGACTTTCTGTGTGCTTTTCTTGGAAAATATTTTTCTCTCCGTTTATGACATCCTTAATGCATTTCTTTTTGGTTTTGCTGCGAGCGTTGAGTAACCCATGAAAGTCAACCTGAACCATTGTTAACAGAGCTACAAGTGCGAAAAGAAGGTCGAAAGGAGCTTATAAGTACTCTTTAAGTGTGCTGTAAAACAATAAAAGTGTCTCCGTGCTGTGACGTTTTGAAATATTTTAAGAAACCTTTTCAAGTGTTTATTCAACGTAAAGTGAAACACTCCCGATATTTTTAAACCCTATCCTGAAAATGCCTCCAACTGTGACCTTCTAAATTGTCGCCTGCTGCACCCCTCTTGTAGCATAATTTCCATTCGACGCCATCCCATCAGCCATCGTCGACTACTCAATAAAGTTTCCCTAAAGATGCTATTATGCTGCTTGTGCTTCTTAGTGCACGGCACAAGCTCCATAGATTTTTACGCGAGTCGCTGAATTTCGTGCTCGTTATCCGATATTCGGATCAACTCGGTATTGGGGGAATCCAGCACACAAAAACTAACAGAGCATCATAATTTACTTATCTGCTTTAAATAAGCAAAAAGCGCTGGCTCAAAATCCTTGGCATTTGTAGCTTCTCCGGAACAAAGACTAATCGTAAGCAACGAATAACTCTATGCTAAGGAGCTTATCTGTCATAATGAGAACTAGGTATACCAAGGTATATGTACCAACAATCCTTTATTTTCCTCAAGCCATGAGCACAATCCTTCTGTCTTTTTTTATCAGTCCGCTAGCTACCCATCCCGATGGTGGAAACAGACTTATTTTTGGAGAAACTTGAGCAGAATTATATTGGTACCCCAGGTCCAAACTTGTATAACAGTACCATGTAGCGCTTTCTTTTATCCGAATTTCCCCCATCATATCGGATTTCCCTTTGTCGGGGAGGGGCATGATCGGGAAACATGAAGGCGAAGGAAACGGAAGAGTGCAAGCAGGTTTCTCCTGTTTACAGTGTGTGTTTATCTAGGTGCATGTTACTATACTGAGCAAGAATAAGAGATACACAAAACTCTTGAAAGAGGAACCGTCTTTCGTTTGCCGTCGTGACTTGTGATACATGCTTGCTTTCAAGTAAAAAATATTTCATTGATTCGGATTCCCAAGTTTACTCACATTTTGTTACAAAATGCAATGCTGAGCAGAAACCCTCATTCATAGGACCTCAACTTGCTCGTCCTTGTATCTTGTTGATTATGTATAATAATAATAGGGAAAAGAGCTGTGTATCCAAATCTTAAAGCTTGTTTTCTGTTCAAGTGAGTAACAGACTTCATATGAAAATTTCTGTTTAACCCACGATTTTCACTACTCGTTTTACTACATGTGTGCAATACATAAAGAAAATGCGCTCACTACTTGGCTTTTGATCTCGGTGTACTCATCGCTCACTCCCTTTTTATCACTTGTGTACATGCGTAAGTGTAGTACATATCCAGCCAGAGCATTTGCTTCTTTGTCGGGACAAAGTAAAAGTTAGGATGCTTTTTTTCTTTAAAAAGCGAGCCGCTACGAGGATACACGTAGGGAGCACTGACTGGATTGAAACGGAGGCATCCTATTGTCAGCTAGTCAGTCCAATATGTAGCCGTCATATAGAGTTATACAGAGTTATCATTCCTCTGTAACATTTTGCCTTTTGATGCTTGTACTCATTGAATACATTTTACACACACGGCACGGTTGAAAAGGGGTGATCGATATTGTTCACGGAAATTCTGCTACTGGTGCGACGACGAGATGAGGGGGATTAATTTTGCTTCCTTCCATTTATAAAGTAGTAAATACTGCTGAGCTCATGTCTCCACAGACAATTCGACTTTTTGCTTTTCATTTCTGATAAATATGAAGCTGCATTAATTATTTTACGTCATGCTGTGCTCCAAAGCTGTGTCGTCGTGTGCGGCACGTGGAAACACTTGAAAGCGCTGGATATAGTTTCAATGACAAAACTCCATGATTTATGCGTAACTCTCTCTCATGATATACATCAGGAAATGAAGGTGATGTTACACCTGTTTCAATAAATTGGCTCTCTCACTCTGATGATGTGGAACGCACTGGGAGGTATAACTTCACATTCTTGTAAATAATTAAGGGAATGAAGTGACATGACATTTATGAGAACACTTGAATTTAATCGAGTACATATTGTAACTACCGCTTTGCATGTTATAAGGCAGTACAGCGAGTCTCTAAATAGAAATTTCATGGATAAAAATAAAAATGAGAATTCATCTGTGTCAATACTAAAGTGTGCTGGCTCACTCACGGATGAATAAATTATTCCGTGGCTGACGAATTGAGGTTCATGGAAGTGGGATCAATTGCTTTAAAAACATGGCATCATACTTATCAAACTTTTTCTATGAAATGAATCAGTCAAGAACTCTTCTTGTTAGAGGAGCTTATCCCTAATTAGGGGGTCTGCTTGTTAATGTATATGTAAGGATATACGGATGTGATATATTGCAACATGAAAGATACTAGGTAGGGTATTCCGTATGAAATATACCTAAAAGTACTTATCCACCTCATCAGTGGAGTTTAGCCATGAGCAAAAAATGAAGGTACTGTACTGGTTTGCTAACAATAAGACTGTTGCATTGTGTAGCAAGCTTTTACATGATCAAATGAGGCGTCATGCACACAAAGCTAATTCATCCGCTACGCAACTGGGTGGCCAACTGTCCCATCTTTTAAGCATAGACTCATTGCACTGTATATATGCGCTCATGTCCATTCTCCCTCAAATCTGCTTGCTTTGCCAGCAATAATGGCAATAAAATACCTGTGTTAAGTGTGAGCCGGTGTGGATGTGACGGACACATGATGCATGTCTATGCGTAATAAACTCACTGACAATGAGTTTTTCCTGAGCTAGACAAATGGTAATGATGAGTGGGGTAGGATGAAATATATTCTCTGAAATTTTGTGCAAGTCTGGCGAGCCACGGAAAACTTCATCGGTTTCTGTCTAGTTCCAGTTAAAAACGTGATGTTGATTGTAGATCCACGATCCACCTAGAAAGCATCCAAATTTAGGTTTGTTGGGGCAACGTAAGATATCGGATGAAAATTGATTAAATTACTAATAACCAAATCATGGCTACAACAATCACTGGAGGTGCCTGTCTGCAATTCCAGTACATTATCTGAGGTCGTATTTTGTAGGGTTTGCATAAACCACCCTGGTTCAACTTCAAGTTTTATTTCATTTAATGAGAAAAAATAAACTGTCGTGTTCACTGCATTTCGTGTCCACGCGTGCACAAATACTGTCCCCACATCTGTTCCGAATCTACTGAACGGACTTCCATAAAGTTTCAATGAGAGTAACGTTTTATTCAGCCTCTGATTTCTTTTAATGAGAAAAAATAAACTGTCGTGTTCACTGCATTTCGTGTTCACGCGTGCACATATACTCTCCCCACATCTGTTCCGAATCTACTGAACGGACTTCCATAAAGTTTCAATGAGAGTAACGTTTTATTCAGCCTCTGATTTCTCCTCATTTCACAAGTCATTATTTGATATCACACGAAAAGGAAGCGGTACTGAAAAGGGAAAATACTATATGCTCCTACCGTGTTATCACATCATCATATCACCACCACCATTGTTGACCACGTCATAATCATTTTCATCTCTCAGATTTCGTAATATAACCCTTTATATCGCATTAATCGTACCATTTACCGAGATTCTACCCTTTTAACAAAAAAAGTGTTGTCACTCTTAAATCACCCATCATTGATTACTGTACATTTCCCTTTATTTATTTTTGTGGAAGTAACACTAGGCCTGGTGTTGGTGCATGGTGTTGTGATGAAGCTATCAAAAATTATCAATAAGCTTAACAGCACGTCCTCTCTGCTTTCCAAAATCTGTTGACTTTTCGTCATTTTTCTCGTTTGATTTCATCATCCCCTTAATGACAATGTATTTTTATACACCGTCATCTCCAACTACCCTTTGACTTCAATAGAAAATTCGTTTTGATTTTATGCACTTTCTGGAATTGAAAGGCTGTGAAACTACAAATAACATTGGAGGCATATGGTGGCAATCAGCGGGATACTTTTAGCCGTGCTTTTGGGGAAGTTTTATGGTATCATACTGTGATGTGATAACTTTGAACGCAGTCAGAGATTTGGAGGTAAAACTAACACTTTTGGGAAATCATGAGAATTCTGTTGACATATGGGTTTTGTATTCACTATTCTTATGATAAAGAGGATCGACTGCATTTTCACGATTTTGTGGAAACACATACACACAAAATATACAAAAACTTATTTTAATTTCAACGTGATTTCATGTTTTCATAAAGGATATCAGTTCTTATATATATCCTGCGGTTTACATTTTGTGCAATTGCAAATAATTTTGTATTCATGCACACCATGTTTCACTTTCAGTTCTGGTGCCTGGAACCTTAACGCAGCTGAAACCTTTTTTTCCTGTGAAATGTTCCAATTACCTATTGTTTTTGCCTCACATTTAGTTCTTTTTCCTGAATTATTCAGCAAGAGAGGAAGGAAAGAAATATGAATATTTGAAATATATTAGATTTTTGACGTGCATGACAGCTCACAGTAAGGCACAAGTCCGGAGGCAGTTTTTTTTGTCTGGTTTGTATCGTAAATTTGTGAGTTCCCAAAGTATACATTTGTATCAGCAAGGAGCTCCCCTTTTTCGTTGGAAATTATTCTCATCATAAAAAATAAGCCTCATCATCATTTCACTAGTTCCTCTTCTCCCAGGTATTCAGGTAAAAAAGATTTACTCGTAGTTTTCGTCTTTCAGTTAGAAAAGTGGGGTGTAGCTAGCTAGTAGCTATAAGGACGTAATAAAGTACCCTTGCCCTCCATCCTTCACAAATATGAAAATGTAGCAGGCTCGTTCACGACTTCCTTCGTCATCGCGTAAACTCATATTGTTACGGTCATGAATTGAGTAGTAAAATGTGAGCATAATGAACACCACCAAGGGCTGTTTTACAATGGAAAATGGATGGAACTATGTAGTATGTTTTCATTCATAACTCGGGTAAATTACTCACTTGCCCAAGAACTTTTTACCTGATTCTCTTCTCTCTCTCTCTCTCTTTGTTCGTAAATTACACGAAGAGTTTCCATTCACATCTCTCCTCTTCCCTTCGGCAAAAATTTGTTGTTTTCAGCTTGTACTCAGAATATGATGCTACTGATGTGATGACTCCTTTACTCCTTACTTAGTCAATCCCAATCGCCTCAAATCGTAAATTTGAACGATCTGGTTCTACGGTACCCCGGTAGGTCATCTATATCGACAAGTTTTTCGTTCGTTGCTGAATGAGTTTATTACGACTTAGTTTATCACCCATGTGGTCTGTTTTAAAATAATCATAGTTGGTTTCGCTCTAGGAAAAAGCAGTTTTGTCAGATATTGCAAGCAAATTTTCCGTTGGGAAGCATAATATGAGGCACAAATGCTTTTACAAGACCTTCAGCTATCCTCCAATTTTGTGAGTAATTACAGGGTTGCGCAGATTTCTCATTCACAGTCTGACACTTACAAGGTTTAAAATAGATAATCGAGCATTCATTAGAAGAGCCAGGGACAGTACGAATTTTGGAGGGGAACACTTGCATAAAAAACAGTGGGGATGTTTCGCTTTTTGCATTTCAATAATGAGACTCATCAGCCATAAAGTGACGTACGGTACGGACACGGACCATAGAGACGCACATTTTTTCCTCCAAACTGCTCACTGGATAACAAAGACTTTTCATTCTGAGAATCTAATAGAGTGTGACAAGTTGACTCAAATATTGTTTCTCCATCGAAATGAGAGCACAAAGCCCAATTATGACAATAGCGCTTGGAAGAATGGGAAGGAACGGGTTGGAAAGAAAAGGGGTTCGATCCCGAGCTCTGCTCAATGCTGTTGTATTGTTGCTCTGCCTCACTGACGAGGTACCTCATCCCCGTTCCTGATGTGTGGATGGTCTGTGTACATTGAAGATGTCAACCCTTTCTTTTATTCGCAGGCATAATGTGACAAGTTATACAATACAAATATATCAGAAGGATTTTACAATATTATACAGACGATGGAAATAAATGACTTACCCGTCAGGGCACAAACATGTATACGTACACTTACAAGCTGGGAAGTCTGATTCCATATAAAGATGACCTTTCAAATCTCGGTTTAATCCTCACGTTGAGTTGTTATAATCTGTTCGTTTCGTACAACATGTACGGCTTTATGCCGATACGTGATTACTAGACTACGGCGTAACGAAAAATGACAAAGACCACATATAAGGACCACCGTTGAGTCACCTCTCACAACATACGTTCAAGGTACTTATACTGCAGGGGTTACATAATAAGATTTTTTCCTTGGAATTAATGATACCTGAGTGAATCAATACAACAAATAAAATAATGATAATAATGCAATCAGTCAAAAAGTATGACAAGAACACAATGTGGATGTGAAGAAGGGGGAAATTGGTAAAAAGAAAGAACGGAGCTGCGAGCCAAGTTCGTAAAAAGAACTTTTTTGAACTACCTGTGTCACTACACTGCAGAGTGGTTTGGTTGACAACAATGCAGGGTTACAACTCTTGAAAAAGGTGTGATTTCATTTGAGAATGAGTGAGATCATGTCTCAACTCTCAGCTTTTGTGGTCTCACAATGGTTGAGATTTCTCACGAGATCAAGTCACCAAAGTGGCATGCTGTATGATGCCATGCATGTCTTGTGAAGTGCGTGTGATTTGTAGGGTTTCATATCAATGAAGGTAATTTTTTGGACAGAATTCCAGAATGAATTTAAGCTACATCGGTTTGATACGGCTTCTTACACAATTTCATTGTCACCCAGGGTCATCCATGGTCAATTATGATATTAATTTTTACACTTTCTTTCCACTACTTCGAGTTCTATTTTTCTAAAGCAAGAGTTGACTGTTGAAAATACAACGGAAAGGAACGTTGCCGGTTTTACATCCTTTCTCCACTAATTTCAGGCGTGACGAGAGATTTCCAAAAAATTTCTACATGGGCACACAATATCAAAGCAAACTTCACGTTTGATATGAAATCAAAGGGAGAATTGGGTTCGTTTTTTATATAAACTTTGTCGAGTGAAGTTAGTCACCCCTTTTATTCCCAAGACTGATGATGATATCCATATTATTTCTCTCTTTCAAGGTTCTGCAGTTCTGCATCCCTTTTATAAACTTTTTAGCTGTATCTCTCTAAATGTAAGTTATACAACACAGCAGCAGTTTTCCTCGTTTTTCATCTAATATGATTACTTTTACTACTCCCAATCATAACGATTTTGATAAAAAGAAGTATGGTATTGCTCTACTGTAGAATTTTTATCTGGAATGTTGTTATGTTGTTCGGAGAGACAGCTTCTCGTGCCAGGCAGGATAAAAATGATATATTGAATGGAATTGGAAAGGTCGCATTTTCAAACAGAACAAACAAGGAACGCATGCTTCACAGTTCGCAGTTGTTGCTGATCTCATCCGTGAATCATTTTATTGCATTTATTAATGATGACGATTCAGACGGAACAGAAGGGAAAATAAATTCAACTCTTTTATTTTCCATGAATGCCAGACATGATAAAACAAATACAATATCATGCACGAGTTGCTCTCTACGTAGTATTTTGCTAGCGCTTGCAATTAGAGATTATATTGTTCAATTCATTGAGTAACGGTACCTGAAGGACATTTTTACGTCGTCGCTCATGATTGATATTAAAAGTTTCATTTAAAAATAGGAAGAAGCAATACAAATTACATTATTTGCTACATGTAAATTTGAATCGCCGTTTCTGTCTCGAAAATTTGGAAAAGACTTATCACAAATATTTTAGGTTTTAGGAAATTCTTTGAGATAGTGTAAAGGGTGGTGCGCACGTACAGCTTACTCGCTTTCTTTCTTTCTTGAGGTGAAATTTTATGTATTTATTATATGAACAATACTTCGGTATGGTAGAATTTGTAAATTTAAAGTAGGTCCTGAAAGGTTCCCTTCTTTTTCCTGACTCTCCTGACCTTTTTCTAAGTCAGAATAAAACTGTCATATTTTTTTATTGAAATATAGTTCCCTTCCCTGTCGGGGATATTGAAGCAGCACAAGCCAAACGGGGAAAAATCAGTATTGTTGTTTTGGCCAAGTCATAGAATCAAGGATTATATGACGAATACTGCAACGCTTGTATATTGTTTGGAAAGATGAGGCGTAACCAGTCCTTGTTGTCACCTTTCGTTATGATTGACACATTCATGGCATTTTACATTATGAAAAAGCACAATAGGTTTTATTATGCATACCGACAGGCAGGAGTAGGAGCTAAGCAGCTTGTGATTAAGTTAAAAACAGGTACAGGTCTAGTAAAAAGTAAAGAATTGAATATTATTATATTATTATTCCGGATTTCGCTGGAATTATGGGTTGGAGTTGTTGGATTTTATCTGTCAACTTTTGACAATACTTTTATGGATGTGCGCATCCGTGAAAATAACAACGATTTGAATAGTTTCTGACTCCAGTTGTAAAAATCTGTTGACAACTATTCTCTTTCGTGTTTTGAGCGTTACGACCTTATGGTACATATATATTGGTATATATTACGTATTTCCCTTTTCTTCAGCATAATTTCCTGGAGTCAAATTTTATTAGTTTAGTAGACGCATTCTTAACAGTTGCAATATATGTTGTAAATGGCAGAATAAAAAGCTAATCTGAATAGTGAATAAGAAAAGCTATTCCTCTTTACTTTCATGGTGGTTGAACTGGAAGCACAGGAGCGCAAAGAAAATTAAAAGTGTTCGAAAAAGTAAAGATGTGTTGTTATTCTAATTGTATTTAAGGACGGATTTTAGAGTGGCTGTGGTATTACCTATTCATAATAATACAATTTAACAACAGTACGGTTCTTTGGGACATGGATACGCTCCCTAATACCATAAGAGGATTACTACTGCCGACATTCACTAATAATGCAATCTTTGCACCAAAGCAAAGCTTATTTGAGTTTCTTTTTGAATAGTTGGTGAAATATTGAATACGAGTATCATTTTTCTAAAATCCTTCATTTTTTTTTATTACATGTTCACAGGTACACATAAGGTCACATTTCATAATGAACGGAGTCTGTGTACGTTGGCGTGGCTGGATTGACCTAGAGAGGCTGGATGGAGTCGGATGTCTGGAGTATGATGAGGAGACTGCACAGGTACATTTTTATTTAATGCTTTTTTACGTTAAAATATATATATATATATATTCATTCAAGGACGCTCGGAGTTTTCCCATAAAGTTCAAATTTAGTCGCAACAATTTTGGTCGGTCTCTTTTTTACTTTTATATTTGTTATGCTTATTTTGTTTCATTGTTTCCCTCCAGATTGAGGATGCAGTTCTTAGGGATCAGATCGAAAGATACAATCAACGGTTGAGGGACTTTGAAGAGAAACAAAGGGCATATTGTGGTCAGCAGGATCGCGGAGCCGATGTCGAATTAGATGTAAGTGGCTTTCATGTGTCGTTTTTTCCCTCATTGTGAGTTTCTGAAGGTGACCCTCCAGTGATTACCCCTGTGCTGTGCTGTTTATATTTGCCTGATGATGATGATCGATCTTCCTTCTCACTCACTACACATTTCGTGTGTGCTTGTGCTTGCTTATCCCTGGATATATGCTTTTCTTTTCCTGCATATTTTTTACTGAATTCATAATTCACCAGCCATGTACCTGCTGCTGATTATATATTTTTTAACATGCTCCCTTGATATCGTATTCACGATTGTGTACTCAAAGTTTAGTCTTTTTCCAAAAAAAAGATGATAATTTCGTTGAACTTTTATTGGTTTTCCATGCATCGATCACTGAGTCGCTGATAGCTAGCATAATGTGGTCTACTTTGTTTGTTCAATGTTTGATATGTGTAATGATTATGCAATTGGGATAATCAGTAGTCACTGCGCTCTCTATTTTTTATGCATTTACTCCTATTTGTATTTCGGATGACAGCAACATTATGCAACATAGTGAAAGAAATAGAAAAACCATTCTATGTTTTAGGGACAGAGGGAAAAAATAATAATAATAACGCTGTTCGTGTTTGTATCCAAAATCACATATCGGATTGGTTTGTGTAACGTAGTTTCCACTATTTTTCCTCTTTTTGCGGTTTCATCTTCATTTCTCTCGGTACAGAATTAAGGCTGAAAAACCACAAAAGGCTGTAGATGAACGGTTGTTATTGTTTGTGCATGGGCTCTAAGTGAACTTGGATTTCGACTATTATTGTGCTACGCTACTGAACGTAGTACTCATATGACTTTTCCACCACGTAACAAAGGAAGTTTCCAAAACTGTTTCACTGTTTTCCTTCCTGTGAACTTTTTTTTTCGTACGAAAAATTGGTTGCCAGTCATGTTTTGACTATTATGCGCAAGAGTCGATAATGATCCATTTATTTGACTGTTTTTTTACAACTCTGGTTCAGTCAGACCGTGTGATATGAAGTACTGTAGGTACTAGGTAGGTAGTAGTGTATGAATATTGCGGTGACCGTGGGGTGGAACCATCACATATACCAACGGAGTAAGTTAGTTTGCCACGGAGGAGCAGAAATGAGAGGTGTCTATTATCTTCCAAAGTTGTTAAAATCTTTTGGGGCTCGCTCGGTGACTGATATAATGAAACCGTTGTATTTAGGAATGTTTGCTCAATAAATCTTTTCAAGTGAGAAAGGCTCACTGCACTGCCCAGGGCAGGAGTGACCAGTGGCCAACGACGGAAACCCAAAATCATTTAGTCAATATGTCACACTAATATACCCAAAGAACCAACCATGAAATGGAGTTCGAAGAGGTTGTTTAGCCAAAATAATAAAGTTGTAAATGAATAGATATGGATCGATGATAACTTCATAAGGCTCCTCTTTGCTTCCTTCGAGAGTGACCTTTCAAGAAGTTAAGTACCCTTAAAGTCTTCCCTCCTGCTAGAAAAGCCAAGCCTTGTGGTTCTGTTAGCGACAAAATTTCGTAGAGTACAACTGTGTGAAAAACTAAAACCGTGTTTGTCCTCAAACGCAGTTTTTGTTTTGTATCAAAGGTTCATCGTAAAGTCCACATGGTTTGGTATAGGTACAAGCATAAAACTCCATGCTTTTAAACGGCTTTATGATCAGTAAAAGTCACTGTTGTAGTTCGTTTCTCGGTACAGATAATGCAGTTCTTTGTAAAAAAAATCGTATTTTTATTGCCCTTTGCCACTGTCCAGAACCCTGAACGAATCCAATTTATTACTGTATAGATTGGTGTCCTCCGTTTGTCATTTTGGATGTAGATACTATGCTTAAGAATGGATGTTGCTGCTGAAAATATCAACCCAAGGTATAAAACACGCCAAGCTTGTAAAGTCATAAAATTGAGTTTCATGTTTGGATATTGTGACTTGCGACAAAAAGAAATTTCTTAATATGACATGCTCTGGATAGCATTATTATGTTAACAGTAACAACATTGGTCATGCACTCCCATGTCATTGGCGTTAATTGTATTCTTCAACTGATAATAAAATTCCAAACTCAGAATAGCTATTGTAGCCGCACCGTCGTCGCCTTTGTCCAGTTGCCTTTTCCAACCAAGGACACAATTTATCTGTTATTGAACCATATCGATTTATATGTTTTTATTACTCGCATACCAACTTAAAACCACTGCGTGTGTGTAGTGTGTAACCCTTTTCCGAATCAGAATTGTTCAAGTTTATCAGCACTGACAATCAAATTCCTCCCATGAAATTGCATGGGACGATCTGACTTTTATCCAGTTCATGCAGTTTGTTATCACGTAATCTAAAATGCACACAGAGGCACCACGCCACCGTTTTTTACACTTGCTAGCCCGTTAAAAATGTGCGATATGCAAGGCAGCCGCATGTCATTGTCGTTTCGTTTTATGTGCGATGGGAGCCTCCCCTATTTAATATTCATATTCATGGACACATTTAACCAGCAAGTCTGAGCAAGTGTAAGCGGAGTAATGTTTCAAATCGGAGAACAATGAAAGAAAATGCAAATTGAGATGTGTTTGGTTCTAGTACTCGTTTCAATGTACTTTTCCTGCTCTATATGCACTTTAAAACGATGCATATTGCTAACAAGGGTCATTATGTGGAATTTGAGGATTTTGTCACGCACCTCAAAAATGCTCGAATAGAAACGGGAGAGCGGGTTTACTTTTATCACTTTCATGCTCTTTAATTCAAAATCGACCTGCTGAGCTCTCATGTGTCACTGCAGAAGGTCTTGTTGTTACAGTTGCAAAGCTCGCATTCTCATTACCATATAGTGGGGCATAAGTGGGATCAGGTTAATATTGAGTTTAAACTTGTTTTATGATATTCATGTATTAAAACGAGCACATCCTCGTTAGCAGTGTGAATAAAATCAACCCTTTCAAGTAGCAACACACTGTTGAAAGAAACTGATGGGGACGAAATCCTAAAAATCGGTTTCATCTTTCAATGTGTCCTCTGTTTAATTCAGTGTTCAAGACCACACACAAGCTGGATATGTAAAATTTGCATTTATGTTGACCACTGGTAGACCATGACGGAAAAACTATTGCTAACCGCGCAATATCGAAAATGAATAAGAATGAATATTTGGGAAATTATTGAACACTTTTTGAAATGACAGCCAAGTGGCATTAGAGAATTGAACAATGTACATCTACCCAAATTTTCCATCATGGTGACATCTCAATCTATTCGAGATCTAATCACAGTGGTGTGACCTGTTCAGCTCCCAAGCATCTGTGTTGACAAGCGGAGACGGTTTGTTGTGATATTAAAGGATTTGCATCAGTTGGCAGGCTAAATGAGTAAAAAAGCTTGAGCTCACACAGATCATGTCACCCAGTCGTGTGCTGTGATATTTCTCTCATGAATTGAGAAATAAAGTTGTCCTTTTTGTAGTTTGTGTCCATATTTACTCAAAAGATTTTTACCAATGCTCAACATGGGTAAAGCTGTTTGTTGACACTTGCATTGAAGCCTAACGAGAAAGGGAGAGAACAGTATGATTTTGTTTGGATGACTGGCAATGCATGTTTTACGTATACACTACACCGATTCTTGTGAATTGGATCTTGGTGGTTCTTCCTGCTGAGTCAGAAACATCTTTTAAAATCTCACGTTATCCACTTTCCTGGAGTAATACATTCCAAATCGTGAAACTTGTGACGCCTATTGACGCAACAGGACTACTGTTTACCACATTTTATAAAATAGTATAACAATGCCCGCATGTTTTTTCTACTTGAATTATGTGTAATATAACAGTAAGAGTAAGAGTAACAGTATTTTATGCATGAACTATCAAACAAACAGCTGGCACAACTACGCTTTTAAATATATTCTTAACTCGTCTTTTAACTCGTGTTTCATTTTTAAACCACATTCCTGCCGAGAACGAAGTCCATTCTTTTCTCCTCGGTCTTGTTAATAGCAGGGAAAGTTTAATAACCCCTTTATTCGTATGAATATTAATGCATTATGAACAATGCAAATATGCGTGGAAATAGTAAAGGGGCTCAGGCGTGATCTTGCATGTTCATTGAGAAGTAAAACACATGGCATCATTGAAATTTTTCCCTTCCCTACAACTGAACTAACTGACCCTTGCCTTCCATCTCTCCTCGCGTGTTTCATATTACGGTTTTTCTTTCTCCATGCGTGACTGGAACTTCAAATATTTTTTAATATTTAATTTTCGGCAGAATCCTACGATGCAAATGTATTTGTGGTATTCAAATAATGAATTTAATACATACAAACTCAATCAACGCTGTAATCCGAACTTGGACTCTGCCAATAGAACCAAATGACTCACGCCGACGAATTGACAAGTTGAATTGGAGGAAAGATTGTAAAATTTTAATCCTGATTAAAAAGGCAAAAACGATAAATCTCTGGAAATATATGTCATTATCAGATGATGCTTCATTTTACTGCCCCAAGCCCTCACGAGGAGAGGAAGGAAGGTAAATGTGGGGAAGCCGAGGAGCACATGGGACATCCTTTAATCTCAACTTCCCCCAATCAAGTCCTCCTCCATTTGTGCATAACTGATTGTTATGCTGATTTGATATGCAAACAAAGATGTCATAAATTTCAAGATAATTATTATTGCGTCATTGACACCTTGCTCAGTCAGTGCACCCAGTTGGATGTGTAATACACCCGGCGAATTGTGTTTGCAAGCAGATTACAGATTTTCTCGCTTGACTCTTTATGCAAATTATATGCTTTATATCATAAATTTAAACAAATCAAAGGGGCAAGACGAGTATTGTATGAGCAAGTGTGAAAACGCTGTAAATTTTATCCTTGCGCTGTGGCTGTGTGTAGTGTGTACGTAGCTTAAACATCTGTGTTCATAAACTCATTTTCTGCATTAATGATTTGCATAGAATGCTCATTTGCCTGTTTAGCGATTAATTTGAAAATCCATTGCATTCAACCCGGGTTTGTTTATTTAAACCTTGGGCCATTTTTTGTAATCTCTCATTCACATTTGACAGCTGCATAATATTTCTATTTCAATAATCGTTGAGGAGAGGAATATATCTAAGCCTACAATTATATATGTATTTTTTTACCTTTACTCTGATGAAAAAACGAAAATTTTCTGCGGTTTTCGCCGTACTTGATTAGATATTTTGTAGGTTGTGATTGACATATAAGATTAGAAAATAGTGTAATTGTATAGCAAGCGTAATTGAAATGTTGCAAATCCTCATGTTCTCAACCCTGACACGTTGTAATCTGCTGAGCGTGTATCAGATCACGATTTATTTTTTGTGTTGGTATTGGTATATGTAAGGTATATGTATGGTATTAACATGTAATTTTTAGGCAGGGGGCAAGAGACTTGATACGTTGACATTTGTAAACGGCATGTGTGTGAAGGCACGTGTACGTCAACGGTTGCATGTGTCTCTCTCTGAGCAGGATTCCTATTTCCTGAAATATTTTGCCAGCTTTGCAGAAATACTTAGGAAGGCGCGTAGTTGGTTTGGTGCTGAAAACTGTGATTTCCATATTTACAGTAATCGTGGAAGTTTCAGCTGTCCCAGGTATAATGACGACGCGAGCTAGTTTTGCAAAACCAGTTGTTTTAACAAACGTTTCCAGTTCGCCCCTCACTGTGTTCCCAGTATTCTTGATTGATGATTTATCTACATGACAAAATGACATGGTCAACAACATGTAAAACATGTCTTTTGACTGGGCTAATGACGCTTGCAAACAAAAAGAAAACTAAAATATTACATATCTTCGTTTGTGGACGATATTCATGGATGGAGTCACTCGCGAAGCAGTGCAGTGTTCGTGATGAAAACTCTTGATCATTTGAATTGTTCTCTAGGGACTGACTAGGTAACTTATGTTTCGGAAACATGTTTCTATATCGGACACATTCACTATGAAATAGGAAATAGAATAGAAATGCTCCGATTTCATTATACCCCGTACAAACTGTTATGTTTCTGTTTCCGAGCCCTGCTACCCTTTTTGTGTTGTGTCATAATGACATGGAAGAACATCATAACATTAACAGTCTTGTTAGCGCTGGATCCTCGCGAAAGTACAGCTTGCCATAAGGATCTCCACGGTAGGTAGGCAGCCACTTTTACAAATGACTCGTCTCATCTGTTATTCTACGCTCAACTGACAAAGACAAAAACTTATCATTTGTCTGTGTATTATTGCTGCTCTCTTCCCTTGATGTGTTTTGTTGCTCCGAGTTTTATGTTCATCACGCCCATTTCTCTGAATGAAAGGCCGTTCATGACGAAAAGGGGAAATTTCTCGGCAACCCTTTTTGCTCTGCCTTGTGGTTTCTTCATGTTTTCATACGCATTTTCTCATTTGTATTCCTCGTTATCATTTGTAATAGGGCAGATTTTTTCTAAAAAATCATTTTTCGAAAAAATTGATATTTTTATGGAAAATCCATTCACAATGTATGAACTTGTAATGTAGCCAGATCCAGACGGCATATTGCGCTCAAAGTTGGACTGTCGTGAGTAATACTAATGAGCATTTTTGCTCTTTTTATGATTATTTTATGTCACGACGATTACGGTTGTTTCAGGAGAAAATGCGATTTTTTGAATAAAAATTTTCTCCTCGTGACAAGAAATTATTACATTCTGAACCAAATAACCGTTTCACAATTATGGAATCCATCCGGTGTGGAGCGTGATTAGTAGGTAATTAAAATGCAAACATATTAATCACAAGTCAACTATTCCTGTTCTTCCTGAATACACCGTGAACAGGGGTAAAGGGTCTGCTTTTACATTGCTCCAACAGATGGGCAATTGCTGTTTATTTAGTTATTCCAAGTTGTAATAATAGACACGTTATTCCGAAATTACATGGATTTTCTAAACACTCTAGCTCTCGTTACGTTTTAATGAAAAGGCCGACTTTAGCTGTAGGCTTTCCTCCGACTCAGAGCCAAATGCTCATTCTGTGTAATTTGTAATTATTGGACCACACCTCCAAGTAATTTGTATCGTGTTTCGCTGCTGTTCTGGAGATGCATCAGTTTTCCTGCTTGCTTGCCCCTACATCCATATCCTCCTCTGCTTATATGCCATTTGTGTTGTAAGTAAAATGACTTAACAATTGGAAATTATCAGTGCAATTATCAACTTTTCCTCCTGCTCTTGTGTAAATCTTTCACCCTCCCCCACCACTAGTCATCCAGTATCCTTATTACCAACAGAGTAATGGGGAAATACATAATGTATATTATACTTATTTTTATAAGTACTGAATCAAAATTATGGGGTGGTTCTCGAATATAATTGCATGTTTTTATTTGGACTGTTTACAGAGTCGGAAGAAGGAAGTCACCACAGGACATGGGCATGGTCACTAAGCTCAATTTACCACACACACAATCGATGCTTCAAAATCAGACCCTTCAGTTGATATAAATGAGCCTCAAAGAGATATGCGACGGGGTATCATCTTCAATTTATCCAGAGCGTTATTAAGAATACGCATATACACCGTGGACAAAACTGAAATGATCATTGCAACCAGTTCATACCATTTACCCCGAAAATTACAGTGGATATACGTTACCATTAATATTTTACCATCTACGAAAATGCTATTCAATTTTACGAGCATGAATTCCCTCAAATGTTACATACATATGTTATATTTTAGTTTAGCATTTAGCTTACAAGCAGCACAACTATCAATTATAGTAATAAACTTCTCACAACCTTAGTATTTAATAACTACAAAAATTGTGTGTCGTATGTAGTGTGGTGGTTTATACATCTGTATTGTATGGGCGATTGTATGTAGGTATTTGTGCGTCTAAAGTTATTGATGTTTACTCCACCTAATGAATCTCAGAATGAAACAGGTCAAACTGTAAATACGTATTAATTTTATGCCTAATAATTTAATTAGCTTGTCGGTTTGTCAAAGTTTTGCAATGACACAAGCAGAGGTTAGTGACCACTTGATATTACATTACAATTGTATATCACAGATGCGTTTTATTTATCCCGATAATTTAATTTTTACATTATATGTGATTCCGTGTCGCTCGTGCGTATTTCAATTACGCGTATGTAGTTAAACAAACAATGTCTCATATTAGTTTAGACTATATAAGCTAGACACCATCATTTTTTGTGCTATGTAAATAGAAACAGTAATTTAACTGGGTAAATGAATAGTGTCGAGAACTTTTATGTTTAAGAATTGATGTGTATGACTGAAAATGTCAAAAATGCACATTATTTTACCATTCGAGATTAAAACATTGAATACATTATATGTTTCTCTTGTAGTGGATCAATGGATGCTTCAATGCAATTATTGTAGAAGATGCACTGCACACTCATCATAAGTAATACTGTAAGTATTGATGTCAGTTTTCATTCTTAGTTGACTGCAATATTATAATTAATAGAATATTTAATGTACATGTACTTTATTGTGTATAGCGTAAACTACATACATGGTTAATGTATCGGATACGGTATTAAACGTGCTTGTTTCTTGTGAATGAAAATTTAAACAAGTAGCGTATGAAAGATAATAAATGTGAGATTTGTTTGCGAACTTTTATTAAAATTCAAGTTTTTCAGTTGAAATGATTAGGTTGTTCTGACGTTGCCCACGCATGGCTACGTGGGCGATCAAAGAAATTGAAATCACATCATTTTCATAATTTCTCTCCTGGGATCGTTCTCTGTCAAGACAAAGATATCAAGATACACCTGTCTTAAATCAAAATAATAATGACAAGGCAGAGTAAGAAACCGCACCGAAACACACCAATTGTCTCTCCTGACGAGGGCCATGTGAAAGTCATTTTATTGAGAAAAAACAAACTTGAGGATCACAAGTGTATTTTTCATTTGCGTCCCATTATTTCGTATTCGGAATATGCAAGTACGTACACAATGTTTCTGTGTACGGAATACGGTAGCTGATGGAAAATTAAAGGGTTAAAAGGCTCCACTTATCTCCTGATGATGGTTCTGGTGTAGTGAAAAACATACATCCCCAGCCTTATTTTGCATGTAATAGCAGAGAATCAACAACGACGATAGTCTGCTTGCCCCGACGATGATAATCCTCCAAGATTATATGACGACGGTAATGATCAATCCTGCGCGTTGGTGTTCCCCTTCTCTCTCTGTAAATCATAGGGATTTAGGTTTAGCATCTGCTGGCTCATTGGTTTTTAAAGACTGAGATTACTAAACCTGCAACACGTAACAAATGCACCAGCAGCGAGGGGTCTGATAATACAGATATTTACCAGGTATTTAGGTAATTCCAAGTTGCTCCCGTTTTGCTGACGTGAAGAAATGCAGGGACAAAGAAATGATATAGAATTGTAATTTACGGTCAAATAGGAGATCATCTTAATATTCTTGCAACTGAAGATTGTAGTTTGTAAGGGGGAAAAACAAACAGTGAGGAAAAATAGTAATTGTTTTTCTTCTTTATTGTTCAATCACAACATGAGAATGAATATAAGGAGAAACCACAAAACAAATCACAAGCTTTAAGTCTCCATCTCCATCCTACACAAAATCCTAAAGGGTAAGTCATTATTCTTAGTAAATTGGGCTACTGTAATCCTCACTGATCTGGATTAAGATTCATTGGACTTACGCAGTGCTTGGGGAGGTAGGATGTGTAACAAGACCAGATTTTATTCGCACCATCGACTCCAATTACACTTTAATATTCCTTCCTAGATATTTTCAATTTCAATCTGACATGAAATGAAATAAGTTTTGCAAAGATGTATAGCATAAATGCAACACAGGTACACTTGCAAGCTGCCTACCTACATATTAACATGTAGAAGAGTTAATAAAGTCATAAATTGTACATGTAGCATTACGGATTCTGTCTTTGATACATACACGGGGTCGACAATTCCCTGGAGGAATCTCTCTAAATAGGAGACTGCTTAAATAGAAGAAGTAAGTAGAAATCTCTGACTGTTGCCAGCTTTTCATATGATGCTTTTCATTTTATCAAATCAATTATCAGTCTTATAGGAACTATTCATTCATCCATGAAAACTCGAACTGTTTTCATGTGCTCACATACGCATTCCCTTTTCATCGTTTTGATTCAGAGTCGTCAAAAATGGTACAGTATAAAAAACTAGGGCTACATTGCATACACACAAAAGGCTGAGCGGTAATGTGTGCATTGTTGAAAAAAGTAGCTGTGAATGAAAGTGGCAACATGCAAGAGCACACTGTTGGCCCTTGATTCATGCGAATGCAACAATATAAAGAAGGACTAAGGAGCAGGAATCGAAAACCTTTTCATTTCTCCCCCAGCTCTCCCTTTATATTATGACTTGGTGAAGTTGTCCCGTTGACGTGTAAACGGTGCAATATATTAATATAATTTGGATGAAAAAGGTGTGAAAAGGTCAGACACATGAAGGTTGGATACAGGACGGTGACGGGACTAGGTTTACTACTGAGGGAGGGATGGGTCTTGGGGAGATGGGCAGAGGGGAAATAGCAAACATTTTATAGTTTAATATATTCCGGCTTTCAGGAATTCTCTCTGTCAATACCATAGTGTTCCAATCTTGACTTCTTATATGTGGAGTCAAGAAGGGGAAATTGACGTGTAATGCAGCGATACATTACAGATACTTGAGTATTTGTCAAATATTATGCGTATTAACAATAACAACTCTCTTTGCTTCGTGGAATCCACTGTTCGTAAAGTATGTATCAGGTTTGTGCTAGAAACTTGTGAATCAATATGAAATTACGAGTGTGTGGGACAGAAAAAGGCGACACGCTGTGCCCCTCTTTAGTTCACGCTGGAAAAAAGTCAATCGTGAACGTCACAAGCAACACCTACTACTATAACTCAAATCTTTCAACAAGTCACTCATTCATTATATTCAGTCACTTGACTTGAATCAAAATCATTACATATGGATTTCTAAAATATACCAAATGCACAGCTCAATTTCTACTTTTTGCTTACAAACTGAAGGACTCTCATACTCATCTCATATTGGACGACAACAACGATCATACGTATATGCATAGGTAAGTTTACTCTGTAAAAAAGTATTCGAATTTTCGGTGCCAAGATAGTTCATACATACGATGACGACCGACGACGAAGGGTGCCTTTATAAATATGGCCTTTGGAGGACAGCTTCTTCTACACTGGAAGGATTTATTCATCTTACATTTCTGCTTTTATATCTGTAGATGCAAACTGAAATTAAGCCATTCTCATTGTACATATTGTTTGGTGAGATTTCATTTTACTATTTTTGTAATGAATACACTTGAATTTATTTATAAACGATATACTAAAATACACACACACTCTTACACACAAATGAAAAGCTCAACCTGGTTAAAGTAGTAAAGTTCCCTTGGGGTCCCTAGCTTAATGACGACCTCAAGACAAACCCTATCCCCCACCCAACTATAAGTTAAAGGTTTATGAAGCACATATATAGCTAGTTGCTAATATACTAAATCGTGACTGTATCACCGGAGGCTCACGATTCTATAGTGCTGCCATTATACTTCCAGAAGGGTTAACAGTAAATTCAAACATTATATTAAAATGTATGCATGCATTAATAGGATTTTTTATCAGGGTTGAAAAGTAAATCCTGGAAGAAAAGAACGGAAATCATTGCTACTGCAGCTTGCTGTTGTTTGGGATTGCAGTAGTTTAATTTAGAATTTACCAAATAGTTCAAGATTGATTTTGATCATGTGCTAAGTGTAGGTCTCCTCCTACTGCTTTTAGATGGTTATAATAAGCTCCCATGAGTCTCCAATTACAGTAATTGAGGACATCCTTACGAAACACGAACTTTACTAGAAATAAACTCACGACACAAAATCGTGAGCCTCTAGAATTACCAAATGCGTATGTAAAATGATTACAAAGTGCTGCGCCCATTTAATATTGTTGATTCAGTCCATAATACAGCTAATAATAGCTATAAGCTCAAGTCCAGTATTAGTTACGCTAGCTGGAATACTGAGTTTTAAAAATCAGTTTTATGAACTCTTACAGTGATGAAAAGGTGTCATTTTCAATACAAACTCATGCTTGATGAAAGGCAACGCATCGTCACGAAAGTGATTATGTGAAGGGATTATCAGTGTCGGATTACACCTCATTGCTCGAATCATAAACATAGTTTTTTACTCCTGCTCCCTCTACTATGATATTTGTTTGGATTGGAGGTTAAATACAGTATTTTGAAGGAGTGACAATGCTTTTTAGATTGCTGATTTCGTATAAATTCCTTTTTATGCCAGAAAAAACTGTATCACATCGTGTTTGTATAGGGACACGGACACACACTTTGAATAGGTGATAGGGTGGGCGCAAACAGAATGCTTTCATTCTGGTGGTGTAACGGATCCTTAAAAAAGAAACGGGAAAGATTGAAGAAATGAAAACTTGACACCTAAATTCATTGGATTTTTGAAGATTCATGCAATATACTATAGTGTACTGCAGTGGTAACATGATGCAGGGGCGACAGTGACAGTTCAAATTTTGTCCCAGTCCCAATGCAACACCTTTTTCATAAAAAAGCGCACTCACAATTGTACACACAAGTGTAGCAACGAACGCTCTCCAGAAATCACTGAGCCATAGTCAAATTCTGAAAGTATTAAAAGACGACGGACGGGTATTTACCAGCAGCACCAGCAAGCAGCAGTGAAATGGAACACGATGTGATGATGATAATGACTGATGAGGTGAAATGAAATACTCTTAAGTGTCTACTGTATACCTTTCCTTGACAATAGCTACTTACAATAGGTATCATATATTTGAAAGATCTTTTTCGGGCCTAAAAGTTTATATTGAGATACACGGAGGATCGAATGCCCAGTGTTGCAAGTTATACTAAACCTACGACAAATATGAAGGGAGAGGATGTTTAAGCGACATACGTAACGTAACTTGGTGAGGTAGTAGGTATGATCTTATCTACAAAGGGGTACTTATTTAAAAGCAAACAATGAATACAAACACACACCTGGATTCAGTTACACAATGGGAACTGGTGTTTTTTCTCGGATTAAATGAATCTTTTTAGACATAGGGTATGATAATGATACTTATGCGATATAAATGTAATTGATTTACTTTTAAATAGTAAAGTACTTTTCTAATTGGTCGAGTGTATTAAAATTGTATTTTCCAAGCGACACCAATAAAACAAACGGAGGTATCTATCTTATTCCTGTCACGATGCATGAGCTGCGAAAGTGCTCTTATCTGAACAAAGTCAAATACGACGAGTCCTACTAGGTTATGAAGACATTTTCGGGGCGTCTTGATAATCTCAGAACAAACCAGCACACCATTTTAATATTTAGTAATATTTCATGATTTACGATTAATATTTGGATGTAATGAAGCAAATATGAAAAATAATATTGAAGACAGCAAGCAGAAGCTTTTTGTTAACGCGACATTGAAAAATGAAACCATCCAGCATCACCCAGATTCACTCGCGTCGTAAAGACTTTTAGAAGAATTAACATTTGTTTGGTGGAACTCATTCTTGCATCATGTATTCGTCATTGTTAATGGTCAGTTTTTGTTGAGTAATGCAATTGAGACATCTGAATGAAATTCCAAATATTGGGATAAGGCCTTCTCGAGTGGGCTGGCTGTTTCTGGTTGAGTTATTTTGATAATAAAACTGCAAGCCCCTTCGCTTCATTGTATTGCATGGGAAAATATTTGACTTTTGTACACTCTTGAGGCAATGCACAATTCAGTACTAGTGTTACACAAGGTGTCCATGATTATGTATGTGGGCGAACCGAATGAGTTTGGAGCTGTGGGCGGAACCCTTTTCTTCCATGGGTCAGTCAGTTATTCCAGATATTTATCACTCGTTCACCGAAACTAGAAAGAGATTCCATAATGTACGAAAGAAAAGATTTTAACACAGACATGCATGCAATTCTACGAAAAAAATTCTAAAGCTATTCCACACTTGATATTGCATTAATACTGTGATGATGAGAGTGCTTTCGATTTGCAATAGGGATGAATGTTTCTTGCAAGTAAATAAATGCGAAAACATCATCATACTTTAAAATTCAATTTATTTTTTTACAATTTAAAATACTCTCCTCTTCATTTGTATTGGTTAAAATCGCGAAGAGTCAGGTTACATAACCAGTTATTTAGTCCATTGGTTTAAAGTACAAATACAATAACGCCTTACACAAAAGTTTAGTAAAGACTATATCTATTAATGCACATTACAAGCACTTGAGAAGATCACGTAATTTGTAGCCAACATATAGCTGCGAACTTCTAAAAAAACATGTTGATGATGTCACTCAATCAATAGTACCGTCACAACACTTTTAGCTGCCAGTACTAAAAATATCTAAATATTAGCAAACACTTTACACTTTACCCCATTATAAAACAACTTATCAGACTTTTTATACCTATTAGTAGTAACGCTTGTTTTTAAATTACTCAAAAAAGAACGATTTACAATTTAATAGCTACGCTATGAGAAGGTGCAGATATCACTATCAAAACTGCAAACTGAGATAAAAAAAACATCGGCTTGTGTGTAGACATAAAACAAAACGGGTTTTTTTTCGTAAAAGGATATGTTATTGACTTTTAAAATGTGAGACATTATGTATATTATGTACATCCATTAAATTTGTTAATTACAACTATTGCGGGAAAAGGATACGTTGGGCTGCTAGTAATAAATAAAACTGAGATCAGTAGGTTAGTGATGTGTTACCGTGAAGGTAGTAACAGAAGTGAACCTTGGAACCTTTACTTTGTATTAAATTAAGTTACTGTCAGTCTATTTGTAATTGGAGCGTAGTCATATAAAGTGTGTAAAAATTATTGAGAAAGCGTTACATAAATTAATAATAGAGTTGACTCAGAATTGATTAATTAAAGCACTGCGATGAAATTAAATGATGTGATTATCAGTAGAAACTACCGTTACTGTTAGGACAGTGGGGATTCGCAAGTGAAAAAAATTAAAATCTCTGAAGTTAAAATCAACGACGACTGAGGACCAAATCAGTTTGGAGCTAGCAGGAAGGAAAATTACGTTTAAATATCTGCCACCTAAGTTAGTTTAGACACCTCTTTAACGAGGTATACTGAGCATATGGAGCTTTGTTGGTTATTATATGTCTTCCAGGATTTTAGTGGAATGAGGTACAGGGAATATCTAATATATTATATATATATATACTAAAAGATTTGCTTGAATAGTATATACCATATTCTTACATCACGTACAAATTTCGTTTAACATGAAAATGCATTTTACTAATCAAGATATTGTTTTCGTATTATAACGCACTTAATTCTACTCATACTCTCTAGACACATTTTTACAGTATTTTTTTCGGAATTCAAATATCACGAATATTTCAGGGATCATACAATGATTAAATGCATCTACGAATTAATACAATACGATATAATAATATATTTTTAATGGTCGTATAGACTTTTAGGAAATTCGTATTGCTCAGGTCCGCATTCCGCATGCAATCTTCCTTCACTAATCTGATTTTCGTATTGCATATACCTTTGTCAATTGTAAAATAAAGCTTCTCAAAAAAAAACGGCTCAAATATTGACGTATATATTAGAGACGGTCAATTAGATATTCAAAACTCTGCTGGTTTATCCCCTTAGCACACAAATCGTTTTTTACACACTCCAGATGAAGAAACAAGGGATGCACAAGGATTTCTTAACTTCAGGATTTTAGGTTTGGTCAGTCTAGACTGGACAGATGAATATGAAGTTCTCTAAAGGTATGTCCAATCTTCCCTTGAAGGGTCTGTCTTTTTAATGTAAACGCTCGTATTGCTACTAAATGACGGTAGCACTCCATGCTTTTGTTGTACCTGTTGAAAAGAGAAAAGTTGAAATCGGATTAGTCATTGATGCCTTAAACTTAAGTTGATTAGCATATCAATGGATTGAGTTTTGAGTTGTTGCGATATGCTTTCATAGATAATAAATTGCCAACAAATAATGTTATGAGATTAAAGATTTGAGAATTTTAAAACATGATAGCGTCAGTTCTGAAAGTATTTCAAGTGTGCTTATGGGATCAAGACATGAATGGTAAAAATGCATTATCAGATCTTAAAAAATCCATTAAATAAATGAATGCGATCAATGAGATCTTGCAGGAAAATCATGCTCTAAGTAACCTTATTCTCTAGCGTGGGATATTTCTTTAAGAAGTTTACGCAACCAAAGCCGATTAAGTCTAACAACCTTTCTCAAGAATGTATCACGGTTGGAGTTCCTATTGCTAAGTGAATGTTGTAGTGTTTCTAAAAGGTAGGGATTCATTATTGGTCTGCTGGTTGTCTGGCTCATGCAAGATACAAATTGTGCGAGGGAATGTATACATCTATAATGAATGACATTCTGAAATACACAGATACCTATGTATATCATGCCTGTATGGGTAACCCTATTCCCAACTTGTGCACATTATGCTATACTCAATCAAAGAAAACCAATACACAATGTACTTTGTTTCGCCGAGATACACCTTCACGAAAGCCGAGGAAAAGGGACGCGGCTCACATTATGTTATGCATACGACATATCAATGTCAAAGACGACATTTTACACTTGAAAGGCGACACAGGTAAATATAATCAATAGAAAATGCTGTTCTTTTACTATAGAACCGTGAGAATCTCTAAGTACCCATGCCTCACGCCATCTGAACTACTTTCTTTAAATCCATGCGATTCGTTTACCAACTAATTTAATAATCAACAAGAATTTTATAAATATATACATGGTTAATGGTTACATACCGTTCTTCTCTGGAAATATCTACTCCTACTGTCTGTATGGGACTTTCAATATTAGTCTTGATCACAGAGGCGAAGTTCTTGAGTATCAGTCTCAATGCATTGCACCCGGCGGTCAGATGTCTGTAATTAAATCAAAGGAAAATTAAATATATTGAATTCCCTTTACTACGATGTACTATTAAATCAATTTGTAATTGCGAAGTCGACTTACGCCTCATAACGACTTTGTAGAAGCTGCAGAATAGATGGCAGAAGGGCAACGCATAGATCTAAATTCCAAATCGACCTGAAAAGGAACACATAATATTGTAAATTCTCCATATTGAAAAGCAAACAACTTAAACAAAACAGCAAAAAGTATAACTTACGGTCGCAGCACCAGTACGCCCAATAGGTCAACAACAACAGCTATATCATTTAGACTAACTGAAGATTCAACAGCCGTCTAAACAAAATGGCTCAACATTAAAATCCTGTTAAAATTTGATCAAAAGATTATACAATTTTTAAAAAAATCTACATACCTTAACATCTTTGTTCTGCCAAACATTAAAAATAATGCGAAGGTTGCGCTGACGCGTAGCCAGTACAGCTACAATCGGCTGATGCTCCCGAGCAAGATTCGTAAAAACATCTGCTTCACTAACGTCAACTGACATCCCACCGTCAAACCCCATAGCAGCCTTTTTCTGTAGTTTGGAAAATTAACATAAACTTACTTACTTCTATGGCTTTGGCAGGATTTCCTAGTTATTTTCAATACAAATTGCATAACATACCGGCAGGAAGTCGTCGATTGCTAACCCTGCTGGTCTATCCACTGGAATTGGCACAAAGTCATCTGCACTTGGTTTGCAGAAATCAGTCTTCATAAAGGCATCATCTTGATTAGCTGAAGGGCTGGGAGCAATTTTTGGCATTGGTTTTACTTGACACTGTGCCAAGGGTCGCTCAGGGCTTCGTGGAAGGGGCTGTAGGGGTGGTACAGCTTTAGCGTGATTTGAATATTGCACAGGATCTTTTGAAGGTGATGGCAGTAAAGACGACTCTGAAGGGCTAGACTTCATGTTTCCACTCCTATATTTACATCAAACAACGTGATTGGCACTTTGCATTTCGCTACAAGTGAAATTTATTCTTTGAGTTATCTAATATGGTCTTGTCTTTTTACTTGTGAGAGGCAGGTTGCGAGTTGTATCCTGAATCTAAATGCGTTGAGCGCTGTGTTTCGCTGCTTCTTCCTGAATAAGGTCCACTGGAATCATCCGACAGTGAGCTTTGGCGACTTGACATACACTCTGGACTCCTACTTCGACTTCCAACACAAACCGCAGGTGAGAGGTTTCTATGATTATGAGTGTGTGCAACTTGTCCTGGGACAAAATTTGGAACGCTGGCTCTACGAGGTGAGTTTTCAGGGGAATGTCTATTCCTTGACGACTCTCTGCTAGTAACGTAGCGAAACTTATTGGTATTTTTGCTATAGCTTTCTGGTCGTGGAGACTCAGATTCTGTTGAGGTAGCAAGAGAGGGTTCTGTATTTTAACAAAATATATATGCAATTCAATACAAGGAAAACATAAATTATTCCAAATGAGGTAAAATTGGTAGCGTACCATCATCCGGCATATAGTCTTCAGGCGGAGGCGTACGAGGTACTGCAAAAGGAAGCAAATTTATTTTTATATGACCTTTTCTCTAACTACAATACATGATCTATATTGGTGGACTTACAGTCGCGGTGTGGTGCAAATATCTGTCGGAAGTCAGACTGGTTTGGAATATTTATCTCATCTTCCGGGTCTGTTGGGAGACTGTCAGATTCTTCGCTTGCTTTCATGGCGTTCCTAAGAGTTTACATAATTTATAATTTATTAAGTCTAAACTTATAAGCTGTTCAGTAGCAATGGTTGGAAAAACATTCGTTTACTCTACTCACAAGGACTCTGCGAATTCACTAGATCTCTCTTTGCTAAAATTTTTTCGCAAGGAATGGCCTGAGCTTAGGTTGGCTCTCATGCTCTTGGAATTTCCTACGGGATGAACTCTTCGAAGATCCACAACAAATATGGAAACATTCGTAAGCTGAGTTGTGACGCCCACCTAGCGAAATCAACAAAAACAAACTTTCAGCTCCACACCTTTCTAATTTTTATAACATAACTCTTTCAGATGACGCTATGCATAATATAATGTTTTACCAGTTGATCCTGAGATACAGCAATATCCTGAATTCTGCTCCAAGATGTTGGAACCGCATCAAACGTTTCTGGAGGTTCCCACCCATGAACACGGAGTATGTCTGGAGACGCAGCAAATAAACAGCTCCCATTGGGATGATATGTGATACACCTGAAAGAAATGAATTGCACACATTCTCTCATTACATAATCTCTCCATCTCTATCAACACAATGATTTAGAACAATTTCAATTTAACAAGCAAAAAACTATATTAAGTAGCTCGCCTTATTGGGGGAACATCAGCGAGACTGGACGAGACCAGCGAAAACGTCTCCAAGTCCCAAAACTTGACAGTCCTATCTAAACTTCCCGACGCTAGGAGGAATTCGTGAGGATGGAATTCAACATCAGTGACGGAACCCGTATGGTCCCCAAATTCACTAAGCACTTTTCCCACACGTATATCCCAAATCTGTAAACAAAAATAAGGAGAACATTATTATGCAATAAGTGCAAAATCAGTGGGGGTTTTGTGGCCAGAGCAAAAAATAAAATAATCCTTTCTCCACACATCAAAATCGCGCAAGAAATTATACAGCCCACGTTCAAAGGAGGTAGCTATAACACGCCCTTCAACAAATATAATAAATTCTACGTTCCATTGGATAAAAAGGACTAAAATGTAAATGCGCACAAGTTGCACTGCATAATAAATTAGCATCTTCCATAAATGCTCGTGCATCACCCAAACTTTCAAACTTTTATATCACATTCTTCCCAACCGCCAGCTTTACAGCCACAGTTATGTAGTTGAAACAACATTCTCAAATATCAACAGAGCTATAACTTACAAAACTGGTATATAAGGCTTTTGTGAACCTAGTTTGTAATCATATACTGGGATAAATCATGTAAAATCTGAGGTCACGAATTTTTAGAATGGCATTCCTTCGTTTTACCTACGTAAATGCTCATAGAAGCTAGTATTTAGTACTAATAAAAACACGGTTTAGTTCCACATTGTAGTAGTAGTATAGTTATAGTAGTAGTAGAGTAGTGGGCTGCAACATCATCGCTCAGAGGATAACAATTGTCATTGTATACAGATTTTCCACCAACACGAAAAAAAAAACAAGTTTGCAATTGACAAACAAGATCAAATCTCTTACTTTGACGTAATTATCTTCCCCTCCAGATGCGATCCATTGTCCATCTGGGCTAAATTTTTAGACTATTGACTGTGGAGTTGTGTCCTTTGTACCCAAAAATACATCCTTTCTTTCTGATGTCCCACATCTGCAAAATTGAAGAATAGAAAAATGTCTGAATAAATAAACTAGAATATACACGAATGAATATTAAGCATACTCCTAAAATTGCTAAATTATGGAACATATCGATGTTTAAAATTGCATAAACATTTTGCGCTGTCTTCATCAATTCTTCCAGATTGCCAAATCACTTAAGAAAGTTCCACCTGGCTATAGCATGACCAAAAACATCGTTTCCATTTTTAGCCCAGCGTATAATCATCAATACGAGTCGCAATCAAACTATTTTACTAAGCGCATCATCAATTTTTCAAAGAGTTCTACTGTGAAAGATCAATATCTGCTGAAGCAGTCAGCCATCTGCTTTAAAAGCAAACACACACGTTTATCATCAATGCGAGTCGCAATCAAACTATTTTACTAAGCGCATCATCAATTTTTCAAAGAGTTCTACTGTGAAAGATCAATATCTGCTGAAGCAGTCAGCCATCTGCTTTAAAAGCAAACACACACGTTCAGCAGCGTCTCAGACGTTTTTTGTAGTCATGTCATGCCACGTTCATAAATCATGACCACTCAATCAACAGAAAGACAAATGAATCTTAATGAGGCAACAATAAGCTCCGGTAATAATCACCGTTCGCTCATTATGCAGATGCCGCATCTCAAACAAGTCGACAAAAGGATGAGCACGACCGCGAATAAAAATATTTTTTAAGGTAAGAGTAAACATAGCAAATCGAAATTTCTACTGGTTTCGGCATGACGAATTCATTGGCAATCTGGGAGCAGTGGTGACGCACAGCGTAGCGGGTCCCCTGAAGGGTGAGTGACGAGTGACATACCTTGATTCCCGAATCTGATGATCCTGACGCGAGGAAGTCTCCATATGGATGAAAATCTACACATCGGATGCTTGCACGATGTCCAGTGAGAGTCCTCAATATTTTGGCAGATTCTAAGTCCCATATTTTCAAAGCTCCAGCTTGTGAGCCTGCACAGACTTGCTCCTCAGTTATGGAAAATCTTACGCAATCCACGGGTGTTGAATGTCCGCTCAAGGACTATATGAATAGAAAAAAAACACGGAAAAAATTAGAAATTAGCATATTGACACTTCCATAAAATATTTCCACTCCTTTTGTGAAAAGTCACATAAATTTTAGCGTTTAGCAGCCTGGAAAAAAGCTGCTAATCACGCTCTTATCTTTGTAATTCCTTTAAAGCCATTACAGATTGCTAGATGCATTAACAACTTCTTCATGTCCACGTCATCATGCACATTTAGCAAAGCTAAAAAATTTCCATTTTCTATAAAAAAACAAACGCCAGAGCTAAAACATTCCTCGACCAGACTACCCTTTCTGTAAAAGGAAAAAGAGATTTGCGAAGGTATTGAAGTGTTTTTTGTCACAAGACGCTTCTTCTTTTTGGCAGTGAACACGGAGGTGGGAGGAGTAACAGACGAAGCTCAATATCGTGATGACATTTAAGGAATACCTGCTTATTTACATTAGGATGCCACACACAAGTCAAGACGTGATACGTCCATCAATAAGGTGACAACGACAACTGCGTACTTCTGGAAAAGTCATGTGTAAAGTGGTGTTGTTGTACCTCCATTTCCATTCAGTGAAGGTTATCAAATACACATTTATCTCTTTAAGAATTCAAATGTATATGGTTTGTTGCGTCAAAATATTTGTATCCTCAGACTTACACCGATTATGGAGTTGGTGGCTAGTAAATGGAGAAAAAAGTACTCATTTTACTAGTGCAATTTTTTCAACAGGATTTATT
Source organism: Dicranocentrus wangi (assembly GCA_036850665.1). NCBI lineage: Eukaryota > Metazoa > Arthropoda > Collembola > Entomobryomorpha > Entomobryidae > Dicranocentrus > Dicranocentrus wangi. The sequence goes on along the minus strand of JAANSN010000122.1, from coordinate 30,945 downwards.
ACACAGGTAGCTCAAGAGTCGTCATGCATTCTCGATCTGAGTGAGTGTCCTTCGACAGACAATTTTACACTTTAATGGTGCCCGACTGATACACTAATCATTTTAACATTATAGAGTCAAGAATAATCGTGCGTCATATGGAACACAATAACTGCTTTAGTTTAAGATCGTAAGAGGATGTATCGTAGATTGTTGAGACAGACTGAAGAGCAGCATTAAGAGCAAGTGAATGCAAATGAATGCAACGTTGGTCTATTTCGTCATCAAAATTCGTGTTGATAATACTCTGGCTCGATTGAATTTTCATTCGAAAATATATCTATATGTAATCTGTATTTCATATACAACACCATATCGAACTCTAGTTACTGTACTACCAAACCAAATAAAATTCGTCAGTATATGTAGGAATCCTTTTAGTGTAATACGACGAATTAAGGGAGATTATGATGATGAGCTGTGCAAGAACGAAAATTGTTTTGCAATTTACATTGTTATAACGCATCGATAAAAGCCATTTTTACTTTACATTTGCAGTTTCTGAATCATCTCATGGGGTTTAGAATGAAAGGCGATGGTGAAACCACGCAATAATGAAATGAATAACAATGCTTCGCGATTTTTCCACGACTGCAAGGAAAATGCATGAAAAATCAGTCAAAAATGAGAGGAGCATGCACTCGTGCATCAATAAACATTTCAAAAAACACACAAAAATGGGAAAACAGTAATAGCTTTCGTAATAAAATCCATGAAATCGTTAATCGCCAACCGTGTGATGCATATTATGCTTTGAATTTGAATCCGTAATTTTTGAATCCCGAGTCTAAATACCTGAATACAATCGAAATTCATGCCCGACGAATAAAAACACAATCAAAACAGACTTCCTTAAGATTTGAATGAAAGTTTGGCGAAAGAAATATTACGGATTTTTATACCGTTGTTATCTCTGCAACTTCGTATTGAACACGAAATCTGGAACAATTAAAACAGGATGTGCACATGCAATATAAAATACACGCCATCAAATACTAATAAAAAAAATCCTAACCTCCCCCAGAGTAAATACTCTTTGGCTATCAAATCAGGGGACGACATGAGATATCAACGACCTTCTGGGCAACTTCAGGTATACTTTGAAAGACTTGACTTGCTTGGTACCCTTTTCCTATCTAACTAGCTCACAAAACAGGACCTTTGCAGCTTGCACACACAGAGATCATGAGCATAAACATGCCATTCAAGAGCCATTTCTCTCCGCCCATATTTCGCTATAATTACAGGGATCCACTGAGCCGTCATTCTTGATTGATTTCAGCTTTCCATAACTAACTCAAATGTTACACTCGTAAATACACATTCAAAATTTGACATTTCGAATTCAACTGGCTTAGTTAAAAAGTAGAACCCCCTACAAACGTGAAAATCCATGTCAATCTTCTCCACAGGCTGTTTACTGCCATATGTCTGTAACTGAGGTATGAATCTATTCTACATATCATAATAATTAAACCTAAGGATACAATGTATTCAATCTGGTAAGTTTTTTCTTACCTACGCACAATATGATCTGATTAAATTTACTGTCGTTGCTCTCTCCTCCTCATTTCCTTGCAGTTGCAAAGTTGCAAATGCAATCTATCACGGGTCCCTAATAATCTGTTTAATCTGCCTGTAAGCCTTTTCTCTTTGATTTTTATGACAAGAACAACGATGTTTTTTCTTGTTCGCGTAGGCAGACAGTACAGTTACCTTGCCCAGCAGTTGTGCTTTTTTTGCAAAATGCAGATGGTCACATATGAGAAATTTGTTTTCATTTTAGACATTTGTTCATTATAAGGCATACATGCACATACACGGGTTGGGTAAATATGCAAATGCAATTTGTATTTGACAAAACATTCCTTCGACTAGAATTTTTTTGTCCACCCACTCCACGTTAAATTTGAGAAAATTATAGCCATAATATTTCACTTAGGACATGATAACTAAGCAATAATCAGAGATTCATCACCACATTCCCAAATCAATAAAGTCATATATGCATGCGCCCATGATAACTTGTCAATTGACCATAGACACGGGTCTTTTTTTGTAGGCAGTTAAAGTTGTAAACATCCGTGGCAGTTGTATCACCTCTAATATCTACCCATTTGACGGACTCTTTGAAACGCAAATCTAAGTGAAACCTGTTTCCGTTCAATGTTTACAAGTCTGGTGACCAAGATTTCCCCCAGAGAAATTGCATTTGAGGAGAACAAGACAGAAACAGTCATGAATCCATGTAGTATTGTCAATTTAAAAAAAAAATTCATAGGATGATATGATGACAGGGTTTGGGAGTCTGTCTAAATAATATGGTATACCATTTCTAGAATCCATTAGAAAAGGCATTACGGTCTTGCTCAACTAAACGACACGACAAGGTTTGTTTATGTAAAGTTTCAGGAAAATGCATGTTAGCTGCGCAAATCATTTGCGAAAATGGCAAAGGTAAGGTAAAGGTACACATTTTTTGTTGGATTATCCCTCAAAGAGATCCCTATCGCAAAAATCATGCTTACTCAATTTGATAAAAATCTGACAAACATTGAACACAAACACAAGGCGAGAGAGCGAGCAACATGGTATAATATAATAATAACACAATATGTCTGACTATTCTGTACTAAGAAAACATTTCCTTGTTCCCGGCCATATCGAATTGTAAAGTTGAATTCAATATCAGCACAAAAAGTGAAAAAAAAATTGCGTATTCATTTCAAATGTCACTGAACATACTTTCAGACAATTTTGTGTCCTGCACTCGACGTTAAACAGGCAAGGTGGTCAATGTTATGTCGGTCAATCGATTCATATCTCATTTAGTTTACTCCCAAATTCCTGTACTGCATCTTTAACACAAAAATTTAAGCAAGTTCTCCCTGTTCTGCTTTTTACTTGTCTCCGTCGTCCTTCAACAATTTGACAATGATAACGTAAAAAGCGTACATTATGCCACACAAAAGTTCATACGGATCTAGGTTATGACTACTACTATAACAATGGCAGAATTGAAGCCAAGCATATGTTTTTCTACCATTCTTCCTCCCATCGCCCTCCAACTCCACATGCATCAGTGATCCCATTCCGAAAGTAATCTAGATCTCTCCAGCCTACACACTATCATAACTTCGACACACACTGGGATGCACGTATGAGCAAAATATCAATCATTAAACACAGCAATTCTGCCAACCCGTCATTATAATATTCTTCCAGGGAGAAAGGTCAACCTGCACTTAAAAAGGGAAAACGCATACATTTGTTACTTTCTACAGGGTGTTCAACGTGCTTCAGAGTTGTAAGTAAACCGTTCGATATAGATGAAATGGTCACTGAAAAACATCGTCATGAAATCACCCACATGCAAACTTCTCATTAAGCAACACTTAAACCACCACGAATGACCTACTAGTCTGACTGTAATAAATTTCGGCAAAACTCGTGCTTAGGTTTGCAATACTGCAACGGTTTGCATGCCGCTGCTGTTTTGCATTGGTTTTGACAAACACAACGTTCCCGTGATCAAGACGACTGGGTCTACCCCGGGGGAGGAAAATATATGAAGTATAAGTGATCATTATAGAGCAGGTGACTTGCATGTCAAACGAAAGTTTGTCAGAGAAAAGGGTTTTCTTAAGATTGCTTGCTCATAATTGTGTAGATAGTTTCCCGTGCTTTATCTAATTCCATATTATTGGTTGCACAACGAGAAACCATTAGAAAACGGGGAGACAAAGGATAAGTAACGAAATGAGTTGGAACAATATTCTAACAAAATGACTTCTCCTCCTCATCGCAATTCCAATTTACATATGTATACTTACACCACCACCACACCAAAACGCAGGCCTAATTGGTTAGGCTGTTTGTGCATTTAAACAAAAACTGTAGTTTTAATTGAATCTCATTAATCTTGTTAATTTAAATTATGCATCAAAGGATGTAAATTACGATTGCAGAATAATATGTTAAATTTGTGAATGTGCACTGACATGTCGTGGTATGGTAATAGGCACTAGGTACTCTGAAAGGATTTTGCTCCGTAGTAATCCTCTTGTAGCTGTGGCTTATACAAACTTTCTACCCATTATCCAATATGTATGTAAATGGTGTAAGTGCCACCATCCATTATCCCCAACAAACACAACGAGCTCTAAGTCTTTGCTTTTCTATTAATAGAATAATGGATAATGGCTGTTGCAACTTGTGTTTTGAAAAAAAAAACTATGGACATCACATCGTCTTCTGTGAAACTGCATGCCTGCCTCGTCTTCCTTTTCCTAAAAAAGCAAGATTTTTTACACGAGAAAAATGTACGGAAAAAATTAAAAGCTGTTAGTGAAATTAAAGTGTGTTTCCCTTGAAAGTGATAAAAACTCATTTTTTCTGTGTTACTCCACTGTAGTTGTTCGACTCGTTGTTGTGAAGAGCGCATTTTTGCACTGCATCCAAAGAGAAACACAAAAGGGAGGAAAAGACGATGCCAAAACAACACAAACGTGCTTTTCAACTTGCAAAGATATTTCTTTTTTTTTACACGCAGCCTTAGCCTACACACACGTACGAATCCCTAGAATGTTGAGTCGGCACCACCATTTTTCTTTTTCGTTTTACTCGCGAGAAATAATGATGAAATGAACTAACAATAATGGTCGTGGCGACCATAGGCAAGTACAAAAGCCAACAATTATTGTCATCCCTTGTGAAAGTCTACATTAGCCACTTTAATGGGTATTATGAGCTTTTGTATACTTATTGCTCATGTAATGGTCACAGTCACCAGTCAACTTTGTCAGTCCTCTAAACTTTTTGAATGTTATAAACGCGTTAAATGGCAAGAAACGATGATTATGATGAATGGAGAACGTGGTGCGCCATTCGTTTTCACTGATGATGACATGAACGACGCTACCCTACAATACAACTGTTAGTTTTGCATTTTCGAGAGAATTGAATTGCATTCAGAGAGAAGACGACGGGAACACCAAGAACGCATGTAATTGCATTTTCTTTCAATCAGTTTGAACTTCCTCGAGAAAAATTTTCATTTCTGGTGTTAATGGTGATTGCAATCGCCACAAAAACATTTTTTCTCTGGCTGGCTATTGCATGGGATTCCGAAGGCGAAAACAAAATTAAGGTGAGACATCACCAATAATATTATGGTGATTAAGTGGTTTTCTACGCGTGTGTGTATGTTTGTATCATAAATTTCTAAATGTGTTACATGCGATGTTGTTACGTTTGCGTACTTACCATAATACAATTGGGTTTGCCCACAGCCCATAGATTCACTTTTTTATCGCCCCCGCCTGTGACCAAAACTCGACCTGACTTGTGACCCAGTGACACAGAGTTTACATTGGCAGCATGTGCAGGAAACTCCTCTGTAATGGAAAAAAGAGAAATGGCAAATCTGATTAATTTCGTTTATACACACAATTTCCTTTTAATAACTACGATACAAACTACTAATCTAATCAGAAATATTCATCAATAAGTAGTATATTTCACGAAAATACTCAAAGTCATTCCATTTTTGTCGTGCACCATCAAAATTACTTTTTTTCATACGCCACATTCGGCTATAATAAATTACTAGGTATTACATGTGGTTGGTTAACAGTGGTGTGTACTACTGTTCAACTTATTTTCACTCTAAAAAATTTCATTTTTATAATCATTCATAATTGTTGCGATTGCTTATTGCTTCGATCGGCACACTACTTATGAGTTAATACTTATTGCAGAAAATTAACAAGTGTAGAAAGAAGCAGCAAGTAAAACATGTAAAAAGGGTTTGATTCGCTTGCAACTCGCAACACTTACGCATTTATGCGAAAAAGTTGAGCCGAGGTGCGAATAAAAACACAAGCGAAAAGCCTGTTTTCGTAAAATAATTACACTTTACAGCCTACATATGAGCTCGATTTTCAATGTTAATTCGTATATATCGTGCTTGTTTCAACGTATCGCTTCATTCTCAGTCTGTCTGAACATCAAAAGGGTTCAGTTTTTTCGTGTGATATTATACCTATCAGTAGGTAGTATCAAGTATTGCTTTAGTTCGCATATATTAGTGTTTTTTTATTTACCTTTAGCTCTACTTAGGCATAAATGTATGTAATTGTAGTTTGTACAATGTTAGTGATCAAAAATTTCAAAACAGATATACTCAACAACACGGTACATATATCTGTACTCGTTTTCATGTTTTAAATCCCAAGAGATCTCAAAAAGATCTGGTTTCGATCATTCGTTTCTTTTCCCAAATTCTTTTGTACTCCTTCTCAACCAAAAAAACTGACTGTGAACAGCGTTAAATGGTTGATTCTTATTCGACTAATACACAATGGAAAAAGCATACTAGATGACTGAACACACAATCAACAATAACACATTGTATTGGTATTGTACGAGTTCAAACATGAATTGATACAAGTCGACTGATAGTATTGTTGTTATTCAACAATTATTTAAAGTTGGATGCAATGAATGGAGAGAGAAAAAACCGAACAAAAATTGTATTTCAAAGAAAACAGCCATTTGCCATTTTTATCATATTTTAAATGTAATTGACTTCACTATCGTGCCTCTTTCTGATGATGATGCTGATGATGAGGCTTTTAGTGCAGTGCAGTGCCAAGAATGCCATGCGAGTCTTTTGTGAAAAAATACGAAAGCAAAAAATTGTACATTCGATCCACTCACAACAATATTTCGCCCAACTCAATGGCGCACAGACTAAGATAATAATGAATAATAATAATCAATCCTTGTAATCATCTCTTATAGAGCTTTCATCATACTTTGAAAAAGTTCCAATCTCCTTTAAATTATCCTGCACTGCGTGCGTGCAGTTTTGAATTACGCGAGCAATATATACCTAATAAAATGCATCCAATTCTCATTGTCAGGTAAAGAAGTACTATGATGATGATAGGATAGAACTGTGTAACTCGATCAGAGACAGGCAAGAAAAACAGGGATTCAATAGGGATAACAGTAAATTGGCTTAAGTCGCAAATCATGCGTTTCCCTACACAAGCAACCGAGAGTTGTACAGCAAGTACAAAACTCAACACTGTCAAGTTTTCATTTCATGACGTATATGCAAGAAACACTATGTAGTAGTAGTATAGGTAGGCATTACTCCACGATAAATATACCTGTACTACTGGGATGCTTACACTTATATTCCAATTTTAAGAGAAAAAACGAAAATTGGCACAAGCAAACAAGAACAGCTCTGCGCTGAGACAGTCTTTTACAACGAGTATTAAAGGATAATAATATGCTATGAGAGTATCAGCTAGAGTTAATTATACTACTCTGATTTTGCATTATCACACCCAAAAAGTATACCCAATGAGTCGTAATAACAAGGCTGGTTATTTAAATCAAGTATTAGTAATTGTATATAGGCCCGAGGCTTTCTAGTCACATTCTGAGAATACATTATCTGCTGACAGACAGAAGCCTTCAATATGCAGAAAACAAGAACACACCATATACGTGTATAAAGAAATATATTATCTGCTTGTCTCTTTGCTGTTGCTACTATAAAACATGAAGCGTGCTTCACAGAAGAAGTTCCTGTTGAAAAACCTTACAAGAGTTTTAAATCATCCTTTTGAAATTCGTTCCTTGCCGTGTCTTCCCCATCCCAAGATGCTGCTGAGGAGAGGAAGACTACAATAAAAACTTGGTTGTAGGTACGCACATAAAATATATATCTTATTTTAATTCCTACAATGCCAACTTGTAATTGATATGATTATCCTGTAATAATATTCAGTCAGACATGCATTATCATGAAAAGTTGCTGGTTTTAACTGCATCCCATCCTGACCAACTGCCATGAAGAAGAAGTCTTTCCGCTCAAAAATAATTTTTATATTATGCACAACTCCGGTGATATCATTGTAGTTCTTTTTTGAATTGTTTCGTTGTTTATAACGCCAACATTGACTCTGCTCTCAATGCATAACAATAAGTATAAACGTACAGTCTATAACTAATTATACTCACTGCTGCGCCTTGCCTTGATCTGATGTATAGACAACTTCTCAATGATGCATTATTTCCATCCTACGAAATTAAGCTGACCTTATTCGTAGAATAAAATTGGAACAGGGTGGAATTACCATAAGACTCTGTAATAATGACCACCTCTTTGCCATGCAGAACCTACACGCGGAATGAAAATGCCGATGAGAGTTCAAGATGTGCACCAACATAATTTTTTCTCTCTTTATGGGTATGATGAATACAGGCTATATTTGTATCATATTCAAGTATTTTACCGACTCTGGCTGGTAAAGCTCTGCATCATCTTTCTCCTTTTATGTGCGTATTTACCATCAAGAAACACGATGAAAACTATCGGACGGAAAGTTAACAACACTTAACTTATATTGAAACTACTCACCACATAAATTACCAAGCCTTTTTATTGCCAACTTTAGTTGATCACAATACAATGGAAGTTAGTATGCCGGTTGGTATTAAACCCTTTTTCTTATCTATCTACTCCCATCTAACAATAAAAACTTAAGATTTATCCAATGAATATTCTGAATATGATTTTGGCTTTATTGTCTTTTTCAAACACGGAAACATCATCCACTCGAACAATACTGCTCGTCATGTCATCCTCAAAAAATTTGCCGTGTCATCATGCTCATCCTTTTTTGTTCAAAATTCTACATCTCCTCTCACTAGTCTCACTCAACTCCTTCATGTCCCATATATCCTGGTGTAAATATTACAGTTACGAAAACTATTCATCAAACGATAAGCCATCTTAAAGCTCTACATTCATATGTTACGTTAGTTAGTTACGTACTTTTGTTGCTGCTCAGCTCAACATTTTTATGCTTGTAGTGACCACAATAATGGTGTGCAGATGTTTAGTTTAGTTTAGTCACTAAAAACAATGCATGTCATGACATGCAGCTGTGGTTTTTTACTCACATTTTTGCTAGTCCATCAAACCATATTCAACCCAACAACACTGAAAACTTATAGATATTACATTTAATGCAGAAAAAAATGATAAGATCATTTAAAAGAAAAGCATGACTGCTCTTGCTCACTCTACTAGAATCCTAGGCGTTAACTATAAAATCAATCAAGCTTATAAAGGACTATTGATGCAAGCGAATGCCAACTCTAGCGTGTTAAATTCAACCGTATTGTTAACTCCGTGTGCATCCCTTTTGCAACACATCTTGTAAGATGCTAATAATCAGACATGGACTGAATGTTAAGGAAGAAGTGTTCACGCGAAGTAAAAAAAACGTCTGAATCAATAATCGTGATTAAGTATACAATAACACGCTGGATTTTAAGTTATCGCCATGAATCACATCTTATTTCAAAACAAACTGAAAAAATACACCTAACAAGGCGATAAATCAAGCGTCGATGAGTTGAGAGAGCCAAGGACATTTCGCTCCTCCAAAGGGAAAAAATAAGCACACACATCCCTCCTCCTACGTTGTACATGGTTTATGGCAGTTTGGTTCACATTTTCAAACCGAGTAGCTTCAGATTCCTCATGAAACAACAATTCAATTCCCCTATTACATTAGATACATAGGCATTGAGAATAAGCTGTCTTTTCCCAAAAATAATCGAACACAAGTAATTCATGTCACGAAATACAAATGGCCGCCTGTAACAAATTCGCAAAAAATAAAACGAAGAGCTTCGCTGTCTGAATATGGTACAACAATTACGTTCACGTCACAATTACATACATGGCGTGGTGAATTTTTGAAGCTGAACGTTTAAAACGGTGGTGGTGTAATAATAAAATTACGTTCTACCTCTGCGACGCTGACCCTGCCGCTACTAAATCGTCGCCTCGTGTAGTTAAGGAGGATGATGGGGATCATCATTGTAAAATCCTGTTATAAGTGAGTACATATATATATATATGCATTTACGTACCCCAAGACCATAATTATTCGCGTTAGCCACGCTACAGAAATAATTTCATAACGTGTGGATGATTTAAAATCTACTCGCGCTACCAATTTACGAGCATTTTTGGAGGCGAAGAGGAATATATGTAGACTAATGTGGTACACCGATTAGGTACCACCAACGCAACGCCTAAAACTTACATTGCTGGAAGGCGCAGGCGGTGTGTCACCAGCAGTGTATAATGCTGTATGAAGTAGAACATTCAAACACTATAAATTCAACCATTTTAACATTAACTATTATGACTGCAAATTTTATGATGGAAGCGATAAAAATTAATATTTCATCTTATCAATCTCTTTTCCTCCATCACCATCAGTCCAAGATCTCTACCAAGGATATGTAAACACGGTGCGAGCGAAGGTACGTAGACAAGACACGCACATAGCCCATTTCAGATTTTCCAAATATACATTTTGTATATTAAAATTAAATGTAGAAAAATATTTGTGTAGGATAAAGTCGAGAAGTGCTGAACGCACAGAACACCACGTAGATATAGTTAAAAAATTATCGAAAGATCGCATCATGGTAATCGAAGTAGAAAGGTGGCTGGCCTCTAGCCTCAAGCAGCGTTGTAAATGACTCCCACCAAAAAACGTAAGTATACAACAACACATACAGCGCAGCGTATAGAGGCTGACCATAATATTCGTTACCACCATTCTCACGAACTTGGAGGAAATAGGCAGAGGAATACGGAATATTATATCGTTTACGTTAGAAACGATCATGAACAGCCCACATTCACAACAATAAAAACAGGACAAGTACAATATCCTTCCTTTCTACGAAGTTTATAATGAATGATGCTGTGTGACTCGCTGACTGCTAGTACGCAAAATACATTCATCTTCTAATGCCTAAAAGATTCAATGTCAAGCGTGCTGCATTTTCACATTTTTCCTGCGTCGAAAGTGTTAGTGTTGATGGATGAGATACGTGGACATAAAGTGAAGCTGTGTGAATACGAAGTGTTCATCGACCACGACCGACCCCATGGCCTTTCGAGCCCTGACAATGACAACTTCATTTCCTTCCCAACATTTGTTACACTTTTTGCAAGTTGCTCTTAAATGGCAAATTGTTCTTCCTTCCTCACGGGGTGAAGTTGAAATATGCCATTCCGAAGTACTTGAGTTGAAGTTTTTGGAGAGCAATTACAAAAAAGTGAAATTCTATAATTACGAACATGAGCAGAGCACGTCATATATAGATCTATCGGTAGGTATATCATCAAGACCATGATGTCACATCCGTCTTGCTCGCGTTGTACATGTGTCAACAAGATCCGCTCGTTAACGATTAGTTTATCATTCCAAAGTTGGAAAAAAGAGCGATAAGGATTGACAAAATGGTTTATATACCACGACGTGACCCTGTATATTACACAGTGTCCCATAATATCGTTTCAATATCTGTAATATAGTCCGCTGTAATCTGACACAGATATACAGAGTATTTTGGATCGCGGATCGCACCCATTTTGCACGAATGACTCAAAGTCACCAGAACCTGAGCAAGATAACCATGTTTGGGAAACGGGAGGTAAAATGATATGCCGTATTTGCGATATTCGATATCTAGCAAGTGAGACTGGTTACGAACTTGAGTATTATCTGTCGAGTGTTATGAATGAGGTATGTTATTTTAGTGCGAGACTACGCATATTTGAATGTAAACTCACCACGAATTCCCATAAATTATTCACTGTCAGGAGGACAGGCTCTGATTTCAAATAATTCAAGCATGAAACAAATACAGCCATGTTGCTTTTTCCAGACTTAATTATTTTAATTAGGCAATGAGCGGGATGTACTAATTAGCAGAAAGCATATAATCTCAATTTCGCTGATAAAAACGGCCACAGAGCTATTAATGACAGGGATATTGAACTGTTGGATTATCAGTTTGTGAATGCTACTGTCACCAACTTTGTTTGCATATGAAAGCAAATTACACAGGTAGTCAGTACTATATGTATGTTAACAAATTGATTTTCTTAGTTTTATTAATCACCTACACAAATGTCAAAATGTGATTGCCAATCATGAGCCAATACCAACGTAAATGTCATACATGTAAATATGGAATAAAATTATTATTACAGTTGTACCACTTTCAAGTCAATGTCGACACAGACTCATCAGAAATTGAAATGTAATCCCTTTTGAAGTGCGGAGGGGTAAATTGCTCATATTCAAAGGTACCTGCACACATCTCTTATCCTTATCTTGTCAATTTACAGTCACTTTTAAATCAATTGAACCCACGCTTATAAATATTAATGAATGTGGTAAAAGTGTGACAGGTTTTTCTCTCACTTTTTTAACAGAGTTTGGTTTTACTTTTTCGTATTAGATTACTGAATCCAAAAACCTACCAAGGTCAGATATACCGCGCCAACGTAAACCAATGCCATTTTTCATATATAAATGTCTGTATCTCAAGAGAATGAACACGAATGTCAATATTAGCACATATAATTATAAACTCATTAACAACATTTGAATAAGTAACTACTTAACAATACCAGATTGATAGTAATGACATGCCACTTGAGGGCTAATCCAATGCAATTTCTCGCCAAAATTAGCATTTTGCTTGATGTTCACACTTAAAACTATCAGGACTAACAAAATAAATGCACTAATTTCACAAAGTGGCATAATCAACATTAACCAAAAATCGCTATAAAATATGGGTGTGCATAATATAGACCTCGCTAAAACAAGCATCAAACGAGAGAGTGAGTGGCATAAACATAGTAAATGACAAGGGATTTCAAGGACTCTCTCTCTCTCTCTCGACTAGTTTCAAACGTGCTAATACATGCTCTCTCGGTCAGAGGCAACCATGAGCAAACGATATTTTATATTTTTATTAGCATAATTTGTGCAAATATTTAAGAAAGGGCAAGGTTAGTTTTTTAAGCGGTTTCAATGCCAATAAAACAGTCATAAATAAAGATAAACCTATTTGGAAATTGAGATTGCTTTAAAATAACATGTTTAAATAGCCTTGTGCTCTCATCAAATCCAAACTGAATGCTGCCACTATAAAAGTCCTGGATTGAAAGTTGTATATGCGTGGAAAGAAGTATGATTAAGTAGGTACGCGGTTGAAGGCAAAATTAGAAACGACTGCAAAACACCATTTTCTTTATAATGGAAATGAATCCAGGAGTAGCTTAGAAAATTCATGACTGAAAGGTGTATCATTATTACAATAGTAAATTACAATAAATGAATGGTTATGTTTCTAAACTAGGTGTGCAGCATCAAGAGTGGAGTGGAAACTCAAAAACCATTTACAATTCTGCATCAGCGTAGCCGATAAAATCCTGTTTGAAAATGACAAAAAATCACTCACTTTGTTCTCTACAGCTTTCCATTCAACCAGCTTCATTACAAAAATTCAAACATGTACATAATATTACAATTGCAATCCCGTTAAGGAAAATCAATCATATGGTATACCTTTTTCGCATAATAAAAAATTCGCGTATCAAACCTTTCACATTGACATTACTATCAGTTTAGCTCAGCTCGGCTCGGCTCACAAAGATGACCTAATCCGTTTTTGTTGGAGGCTTTCATACGCATCGAGTTTTTATAATCGTGCTTAATTAAAGATTAAGATTACCTGAGAGTTTTTGTTTTCTTTTATATTCGCTCCTCTTTTTTGCTTTTACACACAGAGATGCGAGACATGAACGTGGCCTACTACTTGAAACAATTGTGAACACCATATTTTATATCTGGTGAGCCATCGTAATGCTTGAATAGTTCATATTGAAGCTCTAGGGAAAAATACCATCGCACCTTTTTGCAATACGGTAACACCTATCAATCTCATCTTGAATGGCTTTTCTCATTGCATAAAACAAAAGTCCCTTGATGTTTTATACACATACCACTACATACCTGTATCCCATCTCCATCCCATGATATGCATTATATATTTAACAACAAAATTCCAATTCTCATGTTTACCTACACACACTCACCATTATTATTATAAATCATCAGGTTCTTGATGACGAACCGTGAACCAATCTAATAATAATAATACTTATTGGGGATGAAATATTACGACAAGGTTCCCACACTACGTCATGTAATATATCTAACTAGTAGAAAATGGCACCCAAGACATGGCGCCGTGCGAAGAGTCCTACCTTCTAAATTAGCTCCTACCACTGTATGCGGATTTCTCGTGTCGCGTCAACGTGTGCAGATATAACAACAACGATGCAAGTTTAACTCCATAAAAAATCCCAAATTCACAACCCCCTACATGTGAATTTACTCCTAAAAAAGTTTACCAACGAAGAACTCTAAAAAATACACGACGTTTAAAGACAAGGATCATCAGCTCTGAGAAAAAATTCCTTACCAGGTATAAGTACTGAAGGCACTTGGCGTCAATTCGTCATGGGACGGGGTACATACAAGTAAGTAAACTAACCACTTATTTTGAATTTTGTACTACAGTAGGCCAAGATATATAATAATAACTTGTACGAAAAACATGTAAAACCTAAATGTTACTCCTTTACAGTAGGAGGGAGATTTTTTCGTACAAAACCAAGGCACAGCTGCACACTGCCAAAAAGTGCCTATATATTCTCATGATTAAGCAATACGATGGTGACTATGCACGTGTTACCATATTTGGGTGACAATTTTTATTACATTGTCCCATTATTATCATTAGTTAGTGGCTATATGGTCCTTGCTCACAACTTTCAGCAGTCGAGTCGACCACGTTGCTGCGTCCATCATCACATCTGAATCCATGGCTCTTTTGTTTGCCATTACTTTGTAAAAGGACAAAAGGCTACAAAGGAAAAACATGAGTTAATTTTATCTGCACACTCCTTGTAATCTCTGTCCATACTCCTGTGCCTCTGCTGAAATGACTGGTCTAACTAAACTTGTTAGCACTTTGCAGTAGCTCTCTGGTTCTACCTCATTATTTATGCCGGTTACGCGTATACTAAATGTACGCAAATATTAAATCTGTATATTTCTTATACCTGCCAACTTCGCCCCAGTACGCAAGCCAGACGCAGACGTACGCTACATTAGGAATTAAAACAGCATTTTATGGTAAGAAGTCGTAAGGAAGGACAAATACGATTGTATTTATTAATAATGAGTACACACTTTGCATTTTCCTTGCCTTGTATGCAATAATAATTAAGGTAAACTTTCATCTCCCAAAGAGTCTAGTGTTGACAATCTCCTTCCGTCTCTAATCATAATACTTCACAGTATCCCCTCTTTCCTTCATTTTTACCTTGTTTGAGCATAACAATGAGTCGAGTAACATATATTTTATGTTTACTTTAGGAAAACCAGAGATAAAAATGGGGGAATTGTAGGAAATGGCTAGTCAAATCAAGAAAAGGAATAGTATCAGCCGATGATAGAAGTGAGCCGTATTTACGACTCAAATTATCATCTCTTCCCTGCAGCCGTAAAGTTATCTCATTACGTATGGATGTGAGCCATGCATACTTGTCGGAAACGCGAGACTGTCGCTACTTGTAGAAGATGCGATTTATCTCACAGTCGCGCCATAGTGCGAAAGCAAAAATTATAACCAAAATGTATTTGTAATAGTGCGACTTGGTTTCTTTGAGTATATTGATGGCAGTTTATGTAGCGTCCACTTCATAAAATAATTTTATTTGCAAAATATATACTTCATTATTAATAGAATAAAGATAAAACTATATTATCCGCACATTGTATTATGATTAGATTGCTCATTTCAAGATACCGATGAGTGGACTCATTGCCAATGCCTAAAACGAGAGAAAGTTGATAGATTTATAACGTAAGGCCAGAAAGTGTACGAGATTTCGAAAAAAAAATTTCTTTTCTGTCCAAAATTATACTATGTTGTAAGGAACACAAAATGTGTATAGGTAATGCAAAACTAATAGATGTAGATCCCCTGATGAAAGTACTGTACCGTACAATTTTCTATATTTAGTCCCATGTCATTCATTCATTTGTTGATAGGGATGCCTTTAGCATTTGTTGGTTTTTTGTAAGATTTTTTCTTCTTCAGGCAATGCAAGATATTTCGCACTTTGAAAATATTTTTGTAGCAGCAACATCAAAGCAAAAGCAATGCAATGCTTCAGAAAGCGCAGCAGCAGTAGAACTAGCGTATCAGTATATGGTTGCGAGGTATATAGCACCACATGATACAATTTCACGCTACAGCAGCTACTAATATACATATATAACATGACATTTATATTGAGTTTAAGTAAGAGCTTTCCCTTATCCGTGTAATCAATAATTGAACTTCATGCATAGCACCTCCTACCAAGCTCCAGTGGTAGTCTAAAAGCTAAAAATTGTGTGTCGTGTCCTACTTAACGAAAAAACAGAAGAGAAAGTGAAGTGACATGACTGTCATGCTCAACCGAATAAGCGACCTTATACAAGGCAGGTAGGTTTCTAGAAATTAGAGTAAGCATGTCAAGTCGAGCCGGTCGCGGCATGTTCGCTGGAATTTTGAGATTTGAGAACTCATGCAACCCTCTCCTCTCTACATTTTGTACCTAATACCCATTCAACAAAAATACAAAGTCCTTCGGTCCCTCTTGCTTGCCTGTCTGGTCGACAACCCTGACAAATCAAGGAGTTTTACTTTACTTTCGTTTCACTACACAAAAGTGGACCCAACGAAAAAATAACTTTTTGCTTGACAAACCTTTCAGTATTTGCTTAGCCAGCCTGTGGTATGCCTCACAGAAAAAGTCGCTTAATGCTTGGTTAGTGTGTGGCTGAGAACGAAATGAAAGACAAATTGTCCTAATTTTATTTACACTGAAATCATTGAAATGTTGTTGGGTCACACTTGAATGGTGACATGAAAACTACTTACAAAACTATACATGGATTTTATGGATAGGGTTAGCCATTAGTATCCCACTTTTGTTTAGTTTAGAAATTATTCCTAGGTGCTTATTTTGCTGTAGCAGTGCCACAAATCACGATGTCATTAGATAGGTAGAAGTTAGAAGGATCCTTTTGCACGTAGCAAAGTTACGAAAATGGCAAAATTATCGTTATCTTTATAATTATTAAAGTGCTTCCTAGTCGAAAAATTTCAATATCTGTTTCAATTAATGACGAACGTAATTTAGCAAGCGACTGGAATGGAATAAACATTCATTATGTATTTTTATTAATAAAACTCACATTTATATGTTAATTCTTACTTCATGATTGACTAACATGAGCATTAATTATGCATGATAATGACTTTCTACAACAGATTATGTTTGCAACATCAAGTAGAAAGTAATACAAGCAACGACTCATTGAATAACTGATGCAATAGATGTAAGGCTTAACTTAGGCTAATTTTGAAGAGAGTATCTTTGAAATCTACCACACTCGTTCTCACCAAATTGCTGAGAAAATGTGTTCGTGTTTTTATTATTACCAAACAAAAATTACAAAACCGCTTAAATGAGAGATGCATTAGTGCAAAGTGAAGTAACTAATTATATCCGGCTTCTGTCTCTGTCTGTTTGAATAAGTTTGTATATTCACTGGTCATAGTATTAATGCATATGTATTAAAATACACATACATACAAGTATGAGCTCTTATTCGTTTCTCGCATAATATTTAACTTAACTTTTTAAGTTGTCCATGTATCTCAAGTGTCTGACGGTAATTTAATCTTGGCAACCTACGGATTACATCAGATAAGACGAGACCAAGAAAAATCCCAGTCCACAGTGAATACCAATGACACAAAGTCAGCCACATGAAGAAAACAAAAAAACCAAGCCCATGAATTATGTAGTCTCGTCGATACACTAAACCGAAACAATGGCAGGAGACGAAAATGGAAGTGGAAAGGTAAAATGCATGACATGTAAATCGATTCCACCCTTGCCCTATCACATCACAAATTAAGCTGTAAGAGTTAAGACACAAGACAGAAAACAGTCCATTGATTGAACTTGAACAGGCGAAAAATCACTCCACCACCAGCACCGCATTCGCGTCATCACATCACAATACATAAAGTTTATTGCAAACCGACTTCCAGTGTGCACCAGATAAAAGATAATTCTCGAGTACGTGTCAAGGTTTGTTGACTGGGCACACTGGGGAAAAAACCATAATGAAGGGATGTGATGTGGGGTTATGGTCAGTATTCATGTAGACGGTAGAATTGTGATGGAGTACCAATGAATTTTATTGGTTGATTTAACCTAACACAAACTCATAAAATATTACAGGATTTAGCAATGCCACCCTGGTATAAAAATTGTGCAATGCAACGGTGGCAGCGAACCATCAAGCTAATCATAATGAAATCAACGCATGATATCAACCATTTGCATTCAGACTGTGTCAATGGCACTGCAGTGAACGCGCAGTCTTTTTTTTATGAAACTGAAATGCTTGTGCTCACTCACAATCAGAGGCAGTGGCAACTCTGCAGAAGTCATAAAATCTAAACATTGACAAAAACACTAGTTAATGCGCCAGATGAATACTGATAAACTGAAGTTTTCACATGTTCAGTTCTGCTGCACTTCATCCCCTCCACCTCCCAGAAGCAATTACTAAGAAATATTCATCTCTAGTCTCCAACCCATAATACAATTCACAGTGGCGCTCTCTCAGCTCCGTTTCTTTGTAGTTATACCCTTGCGGTTGTGGTGAAACACATGAAAGCTTTAGGATTCACCTAAAAACCATCTTACATTAGTCAATACGGTAGTCACTAGAATTTTAAATTGTTCACTGCATCTACATATTGTAGCCCGAATGGCATGGCATGACATTCAGATTCCGAACTAACAAAAAGTGCCTGCGTCACTATTTCCCTGCTGCACACAACGTCTATGCTTAATGCAATACATATTTTATATTGGATACACAATATAATTTTGAATGCAGGGATATTGTTTGTAAATGTATCCCTGTAGCTGTTCTTAATAATATTCCTTTGCCCTATACCCATATGGATCTGGTCGTTTTACTACGACAGTATCAACTGTGGCGCTGGTATGCTTCTGTGCGTGATCATGAATCACACACCTGGCTGAATTAAGTCTGTTTCAGTAGCATTCTGCTATGCTCGAAACAACGTACCGAATCTGAGATTAGATATGCATGCATATGTATTATGTATGTATGTATTATTATATAGAACTCGCAGAAGAAACACTCACAATCAGTTACCAGTCACTGACTCACATGTAGTCGACAGTCATTGCACAGGTAAGTACTTTTAGAAGGAACGGTACGGTAAAAATGTAACTTTTCGTGTGTTTTGATATACACACGCTATATTAACAGAGTCACTAGAGTCAGACATCCGGTGACAAAGCAATTTTTTACCTTTTCACTGTTCATTGGCACAACCTAAAAAGTCAATTTACTGTTCTCGTATTGTGTAGGCATCATAACGTATAATCATGCAACCATCACGGTGGTTTCTCCTGCTGAAACTTGTGTAGCTAAACCAATTTTTATACTGATTTCCACACGATGGAAAGGATAAAATGCTCATCACGATTTTTCCTAGCTGATACACTGCGTGTCGTGTGTGCATATATTAGATTCCGCTAACGGCTCCCAGTTACAAACGATAACGCCGGAAACATTACGAGTAGTCTTATTTTCCTGATACAACTTTTGGGTGACATTTAGTAAGTTTTTGCCATTGCAATGTTTGCAATTTTGCAAGGGCGAGTTCGGCAAACAGTATGATATGATTTCTTAATTATTTGAAAGACCTGTATATTTTTCCTTAAGCTTCTAATAGGATTATGCTTTCAACTCATTGATTATTACCTTAAGAATGGTACTAGCAAGCCAGAAACCTAAGAAATGCTGTATATGAAATTAAAGCTGCGAAATTACGAAAAAGTTGTAAGTACCAGGAGGACATTGACGCAAAGACGCAATTCTATTCAGTCAATGAGTCAATTCAAATACTTAGACTTGTGACTCAAAACGAAATGTAAATATATTTGCAGAGCAAATCTTTATTTCGCGATACCCTGGAATGAGAATGCTAATGTTTATTTGTAGACGACTAAAAAGAGCATGTAAAATATTTGCTCTTGCTGGTGTATATTTTGTACGGTACGGCGACGGCTTTAAACCCTGATGTTTAAATGTTTAAGTCCTAATAACACGTATACCTATGTATACCCATATCCTAACTGATCAAACGCATTTAAAATCAGTCCACAGACAGAACAGCGAGCGTAGATTCGTTTTAGCGTTTTACTCAATATTTGGAATTAAAATTCAGACCCATTCTGCGACCTATATTTCGTTTCGGCTGCGCAAAGCACACAAACGAATCTACATGGTACCGCTCCCGCAGCTCACCATATACCTCATTTCAGAGGCAGACACTGAAATTGGGACTTGGAAAACTGCAAAACAATTGCTGAGGTGAGGTGCAGCATGAAACAAAGAAAAATTAAATATACACGAGCTTGTTCGTGGGGTACAAGTAAACGTTTCGCTCTGGAGTTGCTGTTATTGGAGTTTTGGTATGAATTATGAACCAGTAAGTTCGCCTCATGCGTCATCTGTTTCATTAGAAAGTGAGAAATAACGACAGCAGGCAACCTGGAAACCTAAAAATCAGCCTACTTTACACATCCAGATACCCTATCATCCTCCATTCCTCCAACATAGCCTGTACTTAAAGGCAAAAACAAACGGTGCCCCACCGTACCACACACACCTTTACATTATCAGCAGTTAACGACAATAATAGTGGCAAATGTTTTGTTGTTGAGGAGAGAATGGAATATTAAATGTAGTGCAACAAAGAGCAGCATGACAAATGATACGAACCACTTGAATACACAACTTGTACCTCATATTATTGGAATATTGAATCATCGCATTTAATATGAATGAGTGAATGACCGACTTTACTTTCCCTTTTCATTCTGGAAGACCCACTTTCACAACGCTACACTTCCTGGATAAACAGACAGACGGCTATTTTTAAGTATAGCAAACTAACTGATATGATAGGAAAGCAGACATACATCATCTAACCGTAAACACGGTATATATGTTGTGCATACGAGTACGACTAGAAACACAATTTATTATCCGTTTCAGCCGGTTTTTGTTTGAATTTCACAGACCCAGAGCCCCAACAAGTTTTTTTATTGTCTGCATGTGAAAACGTTAAGTTTTAAAGAAATCCGCTGCGCGATAATTTAGATTTACCTAGAATGACTGAGGATTTGTGAGTTGTAAAATACTTATTTATTTACTTTATTACAGGTGTAAAAACACGACCAGTTGGCATCGATGTGCTTGAATTTGTTCACCTCACCATGCATCATTTCCACTTAAACAGTAGCAGCCGGGTTATAACCATTATGCAAATGAAGAACTACCATCATCCCCAGAAACGAGACCCGTTATCTTCCGCTGTGTTTACAAGCTGTTGGGTAAAATTCACTTGTTTATGCTCGTTGGTAACAGTATTAAGAAATGCATGCTAGTGTTTACTAGACGATCAATATGTATCGATTTCACATCTCGATAATGTGGGCAGTAAGCAATCATTCAATTGAGGTTCTTCAACCCGAACCACACTGAAAAAATTACAAGTAACTTCTAGTTACAATGAGGCAGGTGCATTGCCCATGTACCCACGCAATGTCTATGTACAACAATTCACGAAAACATAATCAGACAATCAGTCTTCTTAAGACGTCTTCGTGACGTGAGACCGCATCGCCTTGTCAAATACATAAAAACATCCTCTGCGACTAGCCTTTTGTTGCCGTATTTCTGTTACAGAAAATTCCCAACGTGCTGCAACGACCGTAAGCATGCATGACATGTATTATGTAGCTGACTCTCAGACAGACTTTAACTTATTCACTTGGTTTTTCTTGGCTAAGCTAAGGGAGAGCAGGTTTTGGCTATCATATAGATTTTATGTCTACTTCCTTCTCCACTTTTTATTCTTTAGACACGATAATCCAAAACATAAGTATGATGAGTGGGCCTATCACACAGGTAAAGTGCAAATAAATAGGCGAATCAGTTAGTGTACATTTTTACATTTGCATGCATAAAAAGTTCTATCAATGCTAGATACTACTAGTACTACACTATAGTGAAGGTAGAACAATGATAGGACTCCCTTTCGTTTGTTTTTACTATTCAATGGATGCAAAACAGGATTGAATTTTTTATGACAAAAGGGTTCTTCAGTGATGATGAGTTACTACTACAAGTCTACCCGGAAGCAAACCTAATTCAGTTCTGCAAAAAAATGTCGCTAATCGACTCGTTTTCCTTTATAAAACATTGTGCACCTGTGTGAAATGAACTTCGCTCAAGCACAGAAACACGGCTCTATCAAAATGCAAATGCATTTCAGTCCTTTCCATTCTACTTAATATAAATTAGGTAAAATGAAGTGAAGACCCGATCTGATATCAAATCTCGAGGAGGGAATGTGGCCTAAATAAGTACTGAAATGGATTACGTTTATTCGCCAAGTTATTGTAGTACAGAATTCAGTGATACATATTCTTAATACTAAAAACGTGGTCCAACTTGATCCCACCATTCTGATAATCCATCCAAGGAAAACTTTACACGCTAAATATCCTTTGAGTCAAACTCGCATTACATACGTCAGTCAACCATCAAATGATTCGTTTGCTTTAAGGTATGCGATGGAGTTGGGCTGCAGTTAACTCACTGAAATGAGAACCTTGACCTCATTTGCAGCTCTATCAGTCCTACTATAGGATGTCTTCTCTTTTCAGATTAAATAGTACCTTCCTTTCTCTCTTCCTTCAATTTTAATTCTTATCATCCCAAGCGCACCACTAACTGTACAGGAATATGGTAATTGAGGAGAGCAAAAATTATACCGTTCCTACTCTCTATAAGATTGCACTTCATACAAATTGCAGAGGAAGTAACGAGTTTGGCACAGTGGTTCACACAGATTCCACAAACCGTCCCTTAAATGTGCGGCGATTTGTTGCAGTTTCTGTGCAAAAGTTTCATTCCGTGACTGATGGCTGAGGACAATGTCTACCATTTTATAAACTTCAAAGAACATTTCGAAACAGAACTTTTTCTGTAAATATTACCAGCAACCTCAACAAAACATAAGCTACAAAAGAGCAACATTGTAGAAAAATTGAGGTGCACAACGTAGGTATTCTCAATAAAAATGTATGTATCTGATCTTAATATCACACTTGGATTTTTATGCAACTTTCTACAGTGGGATAGTGCGATACGCACGACACCATTCTTGAATGAATATTAACTTGTCAGCAATCTATAAAGAACCACACAAAGACATGCATAGTACAATAACACCTACAACTTGCAACTACAAACTGTAAGAGGAGGTGGGCAATAATACAAAGTGTGGATTGTACGTACTTATGTAGGGTAGGTGAATGAGTGTGACTGGTGACAATAAAAGTCCCCGGAAATTAGTAACGGTAAATCGATGATATTTTTTCGCCACAACAGAATGACCAAGCTACCGTGTCAAAATCGTAAACAACTTGAAATTGCCTTGCTTTATTACTTTGGCGAGTTACTATTAAGACAGAGTTGCTATTACGGGTTGCTTTCCAATAAATAAACGCTACAAACTCGCATAAAATGGTTATACTATTTTCGCTGCTTTGCTAATGTTAATGTAACCTACTACTACTACTACTACTACTACTACTTTATGATAAAGGTTCACTGAAATTTCAGAATCTGTACATCAATAAAATTCTCATTGGGAATTAGTCGGTACTTTTACTCATTAGTCATAGCTGATTTTTACATTTCGAAAATTAAGCTATTATTATCTACTTTGAAATTGAGGTTAAGACTGTGGAGAGAGTAGATTCTGTCATATTCAAATTCGTATGCTTTCTGACTGTAAAATATAAAAAAGGTATACAGGATCACGAAACGAGTTATCTTTGCCAATTAAGTTCAAATACTCCTAATCAAAACATAAATATAGAAAATTTATTGCCATTGGATTAAAGTTATGCGACCTTTCATCCCTTTTGTTGTGCCAACTACGGTAATAAATGAAGACGCATGTGAACACGCAGTTCACACAATGCACCAAGGAGTAAAGGGGATCACTCGCATGGCATGTTGTGTTAAACACTTCATACAATTTGTCAACCTAAGTACGCTTGTACTTGTGCGTATGGATTTTGCAGATAGCACATATTTACAACAATGACCTTAACTGAATATTCTTGAAATACAAAGATACTATTAAAATTATACTACATTTCCCACATAGAAAGCAACGGTGGAGTGGTATCCCATGTAAAAACTACTCGACCCAGTCTCAGTCATCATCAACACATTATTCAATAGCAGTTGCAGTTTCTCTTAAAGCATGATGACTTGTATAAATAAATACAAGAAGGAATAGGGCAGCATCACTACAAAATATC
Organism: Dicranocentrus wangi; assembly: GCA_036850665.1. Classification (NCBI taxonomy): domain Eukaryota; kingdom Metazoa; phylum Arthropoda; class Collembola; order Entomobryomorpha; family Entomobryidae; genus Dicranocentrus; species Dicranocentrus wangi. The sequence continues at coordinate 6,404 of JAANSN010000122.1, read as the reverse complement.
TTCAGTCGGCAATACAAATTGCATCCGTCAATAAACATGTGTTTATATGTACTGTGTACATACAATTATTAAAGCTTTTTGTGATCGTAATACAGTGGAAACGTAAACCTGTCTAGTGTACAGTAGAGTGGATTATACGTTAGGCATAATCATAAACAAATTGATGTGCAGTGCAGATGTGTGCAACTACTAAAAGCTATTAATCTTCGCAACTTTAATGTCTACTCTAAAAGAGAAAGAGTCGGATTTAATGTTATTTTCACATGTTTCCATCAACAGCATCCCATCACATGTAACGAAACATGACCATGCAATACTCAGTTTCATTTACTCATGAATAGGGAGAAAGAACACATAAAGCAATATAAAAAACAATTTTACACATGCAGAATCTCTTTGTACAGTGATGAAACTGAAGATTAACTTTAAACAATTGAGCGTTGAAATATGCTGTACTATACATCCCCAGATCGTCACACACCACACGTATGCGAATAATATGCATGATCCTCTGCTGTTCGAAGATTCGATTTTGTCATCTTCGTATACACATACATACACCTACCACATCGCATCTCATGGGAACGATAACATGGCAAGGTTTCACACACATTTAGCAGCTATACGAGTACGTTAAAACTTCTACGAGAATCGAGATGAAAGGGGTAAATCAAAGTAAATCATCATATGATTGGAGATTGGACTTTGTTATTATTCTTATCTGTACGTTGAAAAGAGAGAGGTTACAATTCGTGCGAATTGCGACTATACTTATAACAAAGCATAATAACAATAAAATTTCCCCAATTTTTGTCACGATATTGCAGGAATATGGCAAAATATCAACACGACGATCAATGACTGCAACATAATCACAATGTAATGCAACCATTTATTCACGATCTGATATCGATATGACCGTAACGCAGAGACGCAGAAGCAATTTACCAACTAAAACAATTGTGGCATAAAGACGTGGACAGTTAGCTGTCTCTCCAACTTTACACTTTTCTCAGGATCTCATTTAACTGCGCAAGTATATAATCTTGGGGTTATCTTCATAAAGGAAGCCAGCAATTCGACATATTATACACGATTATGTGCGTCAATTACCACCCTTAAACATTTGCGTGTATTGAGATATTCTTGACAAGCCCGAAAATGCGGGACATACACAACGATAACAAACCGACGAATATGCCATAGCCATAATCATACGCAAAACGATAGGAGAATAGTAAAATACGAGTCAGAAATCCCTTTCGAATTTTTTTTTTTTTTTTTAAATGTGGATTGGGCTTGGGATGTACGACAACGCTCTGAGCTATCAATGGTCTAGTATCAGGAAAAGATGCCATATTTACCACATGCAATAATAATATCATCATATCAAGTTTAGGTGGATTGCCTTAAATATTCGCCACATGTTGACCAATTTTTCTTGAAAACATAATATGTCAAATGGAAAAAGTACGATAAAACATTAATATCAGCACCTTTTATACGCAAAATGCTGCCTCTCGCATTTATTGCAAAAATAATGGTATTACAATTACATATTATATCTATTGCTTTTTTCTCGCATGAGTAAATTTTTTTGCTAAAGTTTTCGCAATTCTTAACAATATAAAATGTTTATATTGCATCTCTTGCATCCCAAAATCTTGATGGCTCAGTACCACAATGATTATGGCTCAGCAACTGTTGTGAAGATTACCAGTCTGTAGGTGGTTTCTGTTCTGACTCTCTGACGCCTGCCAGCCTACTACTTCACATTTCTTTAATTCCTGTACACAACTAGTTGAAATGCGAATACAAAAACTGTATAAAACTAGGTACAATAGGCAGAGTATATCATTCACAAGATCATATGAGAAGAATAGAGAAATTGAGAAAAATAACAACAATTGCTAACAAGTTTCCAAATATGGATCAGGTCGCCTGGTCTGTTCTGCAGATAAATGAATTCTGCTTGTAATAATTGCTATTGTTGTTAGGCCTAAGGTTTCGCAGTTTAAAGTCAGCTGCACGCCGTATAAGTGTGTAAAGCAACGCCATGCCATTCCAAATATCCAATCCAATTATATGTACCCTACCCTGTGCATTACACATTCATACACCAGAAAAGTATGTGTGCACACAATTTCAAGAATTGAACCTTTGCTAAATTCTTCTTCAATTTATTTTATAAAAAATCACGACTAACTTGTAAGGTACATGCTCTTCTCTGGCGTCTTTCGTGCGAACCAAACTTGAATTCATATTTGAAAGCTTGGCTACACAATGTTTATCTCATTTCCACATCTTGGGCGCCTCTGCGCAGTAGGTGCCCTTGAGTAGGATTCATCATTGAAATTCACCAAAAATAGGGAGGTAACGTTTCAAGCACCGCTCTTAAATATCTCGCTTAAAGAAATACGTAATAACCGGCATCGAGGAAATCGTATTCCACCTCCACCCTTGGATTTCATTGAGTATAGTAGAATCAAAAATATTTTAAGAATTTCCAGTAAATTGATGAACCTGGTCATCGACAGAGATACATTTCAACAATTTGTTATGCACATTTACATGAGAATCCACTTATTCAATCGTCTTCTTCTTTTCACCGTCAGCTACGTTTTCACAGATATACATGTGTACGAATGTTTACAAGTGTACATGCTTTACATGATACACATTATTACACACGAACACTTGTAACGTCTAGCTAAATATCATGTTTTTGTTCTCAAGTGCATACTTTATATTATTTACCAATACTCGATTTTCATTTTCACTCTTGCCTCACTACTACAGACGTAATCAACAGTAAAAAACGTACTACTATTCATCATTTCGATCACTCAGAAACGTTTTCTGTTTTTGCATCTGGTAGTGGTTATTAGCTCATCAGATCAAGGCACAAACGCACCAACAACACCACAAGTGCATTTTTGTAAAATGAAACTCGCCGCTTACCTGCCCAGTTTTAATTGGGCATCATTGTACAACGTAATTAGTTTTTACCTGATGATGATAACGCCTAAAATTCTAAATTTTCAGACGACTCCATTGCTGAAAGGTTAAAAGTACAAAAACAAACTCCATTCGTGCAGCCTCCAAACAATTCATAGCGCACATATGAAATCAAACCACATATGAGCAGTGCGAGTATGCCGTGCAGTGTGCACATCGTGTGTGTGTTCCCTTTGCTTGCTTATAAGATGTTCAGTTTATTACGCGTACGTAAAGTGCAGACTTGCCTAAAGGCCTTGCTCTTTGGTTATTACCTTGAAAAAGTAAAAAATTACTAGATAGTGGTACTCTTCCAAAATCATTTCCCTCACAGTGTTCCTTCTTCTCACCTTGTACTTTTAGTTTACTAGTTCGTTTTGTATTCGTAGCAATGACTGGGCAGAGAGGTATGCTTTATTTATTCCTTGAATTAAGACGATACGATATGCATGCAATATGGCTTGAGAGTGGGAGGGAGCAGTTATTGCAACCTTTGATTAAACCGATGATGGGAGCGAGAGGGAGATGCCTACGGAGGCTAAGCCAGCAAAGATATCAGAATAATGCCATGATCATTATAATATAAACAGAATGGTACGCTTCAAGAGATCTATATGCATTCATTATCCAACTCTGCCAATTGTAACCGAAGGCGATTCCTTCGCTCCTTTTCTTTTACTTCACGTTTCGTGAGCAGTTTTATAACTTTGAATGGAAGTCAAATTGCAGTAAGACGAGCACAAGTTTAAAATGACAATTATGCAAGGCACGACCAAGTTGAAGTTGCAATCATTCAAGTAGTGGATTTTATCTATCTATCGGATTGGTTCACACATCCACAGAGCCTTAAATACATTTTAATTCTGTTCAATTTCAAATGCGATCTTTTCAGTTCGTACCTCAGGGATGTGATAATCTTAGATTTATACCTAATCGTTTCCTGCAGCTGCTTATAAACAAAAAAAATCATGGCATTTTGGGATTCAAATTCAGTCAATTACATTCGGTTCATTACCTCTACACGAGTCATTCCCTCCAACAAGCTAAACTATCCTGACTGAACTGATGTGAGATTCATGCCGAACTTTATATGGTTTCGTTTCGCTTTTGCCGATAAAGTAGAAACATTTATGTCGATCTAGGGATGGTTCTGACACCTGCGAATGATGTTATGCTTCATTCTCAATCAAACAGTAGTACAGTGATAAATAAAATATTATTCCACTTCTTTCGTCAACTCTTCCCTAACATTTCAGAAGTCAGAAAGATATGCAACAGAGAATATAAAAAATTTCGAGTAACCAAAGCAGATTCTAATTCCACAAATACGCCCATCAGTCTTTCTACTTTTTCGTGTGAGGTAGGATAATAATGATGTTTTATATTCCAGGAATTCTCAGAGCAAAGTAACAAGTATCCCACAAAGAAGTACCACGAAACTAGGTATATTATTGTTGCAAAAATTTGGTTCTCATGGGCTAGTGAAGAATAAGTCTACGTCTAGCTTAATTCCATATCGTTTGACAGAAATTCTGCCAGGCGCATCGAAAAGTTACAAAAACTTCAACTATAGAGCAAACTTTGGAGAATTGTTTTCTGTATTTCTACACGCTAAAAATCTATATTTTTCTTCCCCTTGATAATATCAACTGCTTTGTTAGATAACCATCTACGAAAACGAAAGAGGATATTTGGCCCGTGTTTGCTTGGCTTTTTGGCTTCTATTCCCTGATGAAATGAAGATAGATGCTCCTGAAACTACCTTTCTTGCCAGGTAAATATTTAACGACTTGTGCTCTACTTGGTAGGATAGTTACTGACTCAGGCTCTTCCTTGTAACGACTTACTAAGCTAAAGGTAAACCGACTTGAAAAACGGACACCATTTTATAGAGAAACGAGAGCCGCAGCATTTAGAGATATTCCAGTAACGAATTCCTACTTGTCCTATTCATCTTTATAAAAAATAAATTATGCAGAACCTTCTTTTCTAATTTTTACCATATTATATGGAAATGGATACGACTTTCTCGCAACTTGCTTACTTGGACATACTTGCAAGTTGCATGCACTTTAGTTGTTTCCACTCCACCATTTTCCGCCAGTCACCAATTACTTAGAAAGGGATGTGTAATACTAGTCAGTTATCGCTTAAACGTGATATTTCTTTCAAGCAAGTATTTTCCTTCACTAAAGTACTTGTGAATAAAAATCTTAGCAATGGGATATATATTGCATACTAGGAATTTTGGGCATGGGGCTTAATTTAGCGTAGAGAAAGTTACAACCGGCCAATATAGGAAAACAGTGAGATAAAATTCATGACATGTCAGATATTAAATTGAGTATTATTTGTTAGCACGACGTCTACACAGGAGTAAAAAGTTAAGTCCATATAAAATTAGACTTATGGCAGCTTAATGCTAGTCGAAATGCATTCCCACCCCACTCGTTTTTTCACAACTACGCTGTAAAAATTAGCTGCAATAACCCTTAGTCACAATGCAACTGCCAGAAAGTATCGAAACCGATGCGGATGTGGATATTGGATTTGGTAGGGAGACTTTAAATAGCACGTTAAAATGATCCTATAAACTACATTTTTCCTGAGAAAAGTGACAAGTTCTTTGGCCAGTGATAAGGATCGATCGATCAGTCAGATCCGATAACAACCACACAGTTTTAACGTTTTTCTAGGTGTGTCAAAATATTCAAACGATCAGTTAATACTTAATATTAATCCTACATGAGCTATTCTCTCAATAAAGGGTTAGCATACTATACATATACGCAGGTTGTGCTTTGTTAGTTAAGTTTAAAAATCTTATAAGAGATTAGCTTGAATTAACTGTCTGCCGGATGTGCATCAAGTACCTATTTCAATGACGCAATATAAGGCGAGGGAGGTGTAATGACGCCAAGTAGGGACTGTGCGTTATAATGGCCCCGTGACTGTGACTATCCTATTTAAAGTAAAAATAATTAGATTTATTTTGTTTAAACATATAGCCATCGTGCATAGCACGTAGAATTGTAGTAATTGAACTCTAAGCAGCGATGATATGGTTTCATTAGGATGTGATTCCCCTTATGTGTTATGGAGTGGAGAATCATCAAGCACGCATTTAGAACAGTAACAATACCACATCATAACATGGGCCGACTTTAAATTCTTGCGTAACATCGTGCGTAGGTATATAAATATGAATAGCACATACATAGGTACAAGTACAATCATACAATATAATAGTATACATACAAGCAACCAGAAATGATTCTTGTGTATGCAATAATGCAGTTCTGAGAGTATGCAACATACTGATACTGGTTTATAGGGTTTATAATTATGAATATTGTTGGTTTGGTAGCACATAATTCAGAGTACATCAGGTAAGACAGACACAGTGA
>JAANSN010000121.1:0-91354 GCA_036850665.1 Dicranocentrus wangi | reverse complement strand
AATTGCAATGTGATTGCTTCAGAGGGGGCTGACTACTTATGAGAATGCTATTTATTTTTACTTTATGTTGTGGAAGTATATATTTAAATCATTTTTAAGGAGGAACGTAAACTACTTTTTTGCTAAACCTTATGCATGACGCATGTATACCTACGGAGAATTGTTGTATTGGACAAACACGCAATTCAACGAATAAACGGTTGACCACACCTACACCACTTCAATTATTGGTTTCATGGGCTATACGCCGACTTGATTATCCCTAACGTACGGTTATACCCTCCACATTGGAAAAATACAATTCCAACGTATATAGTACACCTCCTTCAGAATCTTTAAAGCAAGTTAAAGCAAACATATATGTAATATATATATAAACTTGTGTCTCCAAAGAGTAGAAAACGGGTAATAGTAATAGGACTTTTCACGGCAAGTCATAAATTTCACTTGAGACGAATTCAAACGGTCTCTTGGTGAAACCAGAGCTGAAATAAAAGGAAAAAAAGGGGGAAAATTGGTTTCGCTATTTTGAAAAAGACCGAAATGTTTTTCCTCTCGTACGTAGTGCTTTTATTTGCCATCAAAAAATATATGTGTGGTAGTGGTAGCTGTGAGTATAAAGGTTTGATTCATAACCGTCAATACAATATTTACAAAGAGGGCACAGTTTTGTCACACATCGTATATGGAATATATGGAGAAGCTCATGTGGTATAAAAAGTTTCGTCCTAATGTACTTATGATATATATGAATACCAATTTATGCCCGAGCATGCCTTTCCCACTCGTTATTTATTTATTAAATTAAGCTGTTGCTACTTTTCTACCTAGACATATGACCATAAAATATTGTGAATATAAACCCTGTTGAAATGTTATCGCTATAAGCTGGCTATATCATTTTATCGCTTCCGATACTTATACCTATACACAAAAAAATCTAAAAACGCTTTCACTTTTGAATAGGATATACGAAATGGGGTTGCAACAAACGGATACACAATTTTTTAGCCTAAAAAAATATTTCTTTACCTGCATCATTTGCGGAAATAAATTATGAGTCACTGACAAATAAAACGAACTACAATTATATATTTCAACTCATCGTTTCCATTACGGACCAGTTATCATTGATAGCATGCAATGCAACCATCGCATCAATTCAATAACCTACATATATACAGTTCAATTCACACACACTTTTCCAGAAAGTAGACAATTGGTTCGTGGATTTTCTCCTTTTTCCCGTATAACAATACCAAAGAGATCAGCGTTGAAACCACGATGTGGGGACAACCTACTGCCTGACTCAAGCGAGATAACGAGCGAAACGCCCCGTACATTACCTAAGTGAGGTTACCTTCGTTGTGTGGAAAAAGAAGTGCATATGAGCTGTAAACGTACGGGGAAGTGTGAGAGCAAAGACACGTAAATATTTTGCTTCCTCTTGTTGTAAACTGGTCTCCGAGGGCTATTTCAAGTTTACAACCTGCTCTCTCTCAAAACAACCCAGAAATGTATATACAGAGACGGAGTGTGTGTTTCTTCATTTGCAATAAACACGACACAAAATAAAAAGGGCTAGATGTACAGAGTCAACAAGGCACACAGGTTTGTGTTCCCGGATAAGCAAGACCCGGCATGTTTATCTGTACCACATACCTACAAAAACTGTTTTTCCCCAAAAAGTAATTCAAAGTTGTATTATTGTGAGCACTCCTTCGCTCTCATTTTCTTAGCACAACCTGTGCTCCCGTTCCAAGTGGAAAAATCAGAAAACTTTACTGTATCACCACCACGTGTTGGCTTCGCACCGGATGATTACTGTGTTTTTATAACTTTTTATGGAGATGTACCGTGCGTTCCACTGCTTGCAATGATTTTTATAATGATTAGCTACCAAGTTCGCTGTAAAATGTGTGATATCACCCTCCTCACCTCAATTCTCGCCTTCTAGTAAATCATCAGGAAAATTGAATATTTCATGGAAATTCCCAAGCGGGGAAACTTACCAAAGTAAAATCTTGCTGGAGTTGCTGGAGGTTCTATGCTATTTTGTTTGTTGTATTGTGACCAAGTACAAAAACAAAATCTCTGGTGGGTACAAACAACTGCATGCATCCGTAATTACGACTACGATAATGGAAAATTGGCATTGCAAATATAAATTCCAGTTCCGCATGGAATTTGGAATGTCTCTGGATGTTATGTACTCGAGAGAAATTACGCATACTGACTGACATAGCGGATCGAGGATGAAACGTCAATAAAATTGAGAGTATGCTTTAGTGTCTTTTGTTCTGTCTGAAGCCGTATAACATTTCATTACGTAAACGAACGAGGACTCCTTCTGCAGAAAATGACAATGGATGTAGTTCTCTGCTTTAGTAGTCATGCACATCAGCACCCGTCCCCTGCATTTGCTGGATGGAAATAAAATGTGTGTAGAGACGTCAAAAGAGAAAGAGATTTATTCTGAGTAGAGTAAATTAGATTTGAATAATAATATCTCAGGAAAGACAGACAAGAATTTACCTTTTCGTTACACTCGTGAGTGATGGAGCAACTGACATAAAAACAGCTTAGCTAAGCGAACCCACGAAATGGAATGTAGTAGCACTGGAAATTGGAAAGATTGGAACTCAAAAAGTGGAATCAAGTAAAATGAGGTTTCCATCTGGAACTGAGAACCGCACAGGGAAAAGCAATTTTAGGTACACAACAGGTTTTATGTTCATCATCGTGCTCATTATCTGGGTTGGAATTTCTAATGAGCTTGCTGGAAAACGTGTGTAGTGGAAATCACCCTGTTTCACTTCAACCTCTGATGATCATATGATGGCTTGGCTTTTTGTTGTAAAACGTTAAAAACAGGATGTACAGCGAGTCATTACATCCACGAGGGTGGGGATATTCTAGAGTGTAATAAAACGTGGCGGTAGTCGTCATTGGCATGACATGAAAGCTAAAAAAACTTTTAGGTTCCTTTTGTTTCCTAGCCTAATGTAATGTAATGAGAGGACAGAAAAGAGGATATAACAGTAATCATAACAGTAATAACGATTATGACGTTGCGTTTTGTAAAAAAAAGTACTCTTTGAGAGAAGAGGGCAGCCCGGTATACAAGCGTCGGGGAAAGTTTCATTCCAGAATCCCTGGGAGTAATATCGCACCAGATGAAAATCTGCTGAATACACTGGATCCAGTGGAACGTGAAGAGAAAGCAAGTTTTTCGGCTTTAAAGAGGAGGCTCCCAATGTCAAAGAGGATCCAACTCCCTTTATAGTCCGGTTTTGTGAGCCTCTCAATCTATGGTGGGCTCATAGATGTGATTTCTACCCAGTTTTTCCATGTTACTATCTGACTACAGGATATATCGATGAAGCGAGCGTGTGTGCGAGTGGACGTGACTTGTTCAAGAACTGCAGAATCTGGTTGTGACAGGAAGAAACAAAAGTCGAGTGGAAATGAGTAACTCAGGAAGGAAATAGTTCTCCACTTGGCATATATAATAATAATACATGAATGCGTTTGCTCACTCACTACCGCAGACTCAGCAAGAAAGTCAAAAACTTGTAAGTGCATTCTATTCTCGGAGAGAAAAACTTTTCTCAGGAAGGAAATAGTTCTCCACTTGGCATATATAATAATAATACATGAATGCGTTTGCTCACTCACTACCGCAGACTCAGCAAGAAAGTCAAAAACTTGTAAGTGCATTCTATTCTAGGAGAGAAAAACTTTCTCTCAAGAAATTCGTCATGCGTGTGTCGGCTTCCCAGTATGCCTTAATGTAAATAGTATATAGTAGGGTACTGATGGTGCGAGCGAGCTTGGAGCTTGCATTCGAATCACTAACGTACTCTGTGACCATAAAGGTCATAAAGTATTAAAAACACTAAAACGCATATGTAGCTTAAGTAATCCGTGTGGCACGTGCACTTGAAATTAGCGTGAATTCTCCAGTAGTACATTGGCGACCATTCCACTTGAACTTTGTTGTATACCTGGTAGTTAGGCTAATGATACAGTAAAAAGTCAGAAAATTATGTTATTCCACAGTAATTATTTGACTTCATCAACAAACTTTACCGAATATGGCGCTAGTGCAATATAAATTCAGATATACTTTCCCAAAAAATCACTCCACCTGCATGCACACGATACAAGCATTCCAAGAAGCAATTAGTGCAAAAATGAAAAGTACATTTGAGCATGGGTGGTGTATACGATGCAGCATGTAGCAGTTAGTCCAGTACACGCCATTCTGTTAACGTCAACACTTGTTCGAAATGGTTCCAAGGTGGCATAAACTCTTGTAAAAATGATTTGCTCCCTTTTGGAGTCAGTTACTCCAAAAAGAATTTTAAATGGAAAATGTATATCTTAAATGAGCATAAAAATGTATGACTAGCAGATTTGTGCCACGTAGCCATTACCCATGTACTTGCGTAGACATTTTTCTTTTACTACTGCAGCTACTTTCACCGAATACTCGACGTCACTGCCATTCTCGTTGAGAAAACCCTGTAAAATCCCAGAGAGAGTGGAACTTTATCAAATACATAATGTTTCAAATATTTCTCAAACCAAGAAAAACACAAGGGGCTAACAAGATTATACCGAGAAAGTAAATTTTTCTCTGTGCATTTGTTTTTAAACAAAAACTATATAAAATTTTGTTTCAGTTTTTATTTCATTTTTGCTTCGCATGACGAGTGCACACAAGAATACGGTAGTAGTAGTGACCGTGGCACTCCTGCTGTTGACTTTTTTCTTGACCGTACTTCATCCTATAATCATATATAGAATGTGGATGGCATGCAAGAAGGAGGAGGACTCCGGAAACGTTAAGCAAGACTGGGAAAGCACACTTTTTACAATTCCGATCTACCCCTTTTTCTCCCCTAATGTCATTCAGCTCATGAACAGAGACGAGAGTGGGGTCAGATAAAGAAAATGGGAATAAATAATAAATATATATTTTGAAAGAGTGTATACTTCTTCTTTTTTACATATTACACATATATATGCGGTGGTCTTTCCCTTTCCTCTCAAAATTGAGCAAGTCACAGTTTTTCGCAGAGAAAAAGAAAAGCAAAAAAGTTGTTAAAAAGTCAAGACCTTTTCTACTTTGAACACACCGCTTCGTATACTAACTTGAAGAACAACAAAACTCACATTTTCCCCATATGTACCATATTCATATTATGTGCAGCTGCTGCGCTGCTGGTGGTGGTGGTGGTGTAAGTAGTAAACCTTTTATTATCGCTTCCTATCTCTTCATTCCTGGCGGAATTACGATGCAGGCATATATTCAAAACCTGCTTTTTCTAATTCAACCTGCTAGTCTTAGCATAGAAAGCTTAAAAAATATCCAAGTATAACTTCAAAAACTTAACATTTTTGCGCTTTTCCTTTCCCCAACGCGGAACGGAGTCAGCCAGAGTGACTAAGGCGAATAAACGAGACAATTTGGGCAAGTGACAGCAAGAAAAGTCAGATAACGTTAGCTACTGGATATTTATACACCAGCCATTTTCATAAAGGAAAATCTTTCGCATTCTCCGTTCATTCGTAGTTTTCTTATCAAATCATGCACATATAAAGCAGTAGGCGAAACATGCGGTCGTTTTTTCCAAGTGGAAATACCACTTTTCAACGAATGTACACTTGCAAACGTCTTGGCGATAGCTTTGCATTTATGAGGAATGACAAGGGAAAGGGAGATGTTATGAAGTCTGATGCAATATCGTGAAATATGCGGTTTATTCCCTGAGTGGCTCGTGTCCTCGCAGCACCCCCACTTCATTCCCTTTTTTCCACATTCTCCACATTATGGAACAAGCGACAGGAAAGGATAAGAAAAAGTAGGAACTGGGAGTTTGCTAAAGACTCAATTCGGACGACAGTTTGTCATCAAAAGACCTCTTCTCCAGTTCCACCAAAAACATTATAATTCTAACGTGCTGCCAAACCATTGACTTTCCATATTTTCCCGTTTTCCCTCTTACATAATGTAGTTGCAACTTTTTTCCCCATTTTAAACTCCACCACTATTTCTTTCACTTCAAAATCTCTTCAAGATACAGCAACAATGGCTGAATGAGAATAAATATCCCGTTTGCGTTTCGAACGGCTACACTTTTTTCCATTTTCTCTGTTCATTTCTTTCTTAGGCTGGTCTTGGTCCTTGATCGATCCCAGTTTTGGTCGACACTCTCTAAAAAACAGCACAAGCAGCACATAGGGATAAAACTGGAGAGTAGAGGACTACCCAGGGAAAACGTATAAATACAAGGAACTCTTACGTAGTACACAACTCTTTTTTTCAACCCGCGATTTTCCATACTGTTCCATACATCTATTACTAGAGATATGTATGCATACAATGTGCTCGCAAAATGGTCATGCATTGCTTTCCTCCCATCCAAAGTACATATTATTTAAGGGTATACATCTACGCGAAGTATTATTATTGTTTAGCTAAGCTAATACTTTATAGGCATTTCACTAACCCTCCTTCACCACTCATAACCTTTTTTGCTGATAGACTGTATATTACACAACACAATGTGCAAAACTATATATGTATCTCTTATTTCCTCTTTAGTCTTTCGTTTGACCGTTTCCCAATGAGGCATAGTATTTACTTCATATGCACAACGAGCGTCTCCCATCAGACTGGATAACAAAAGTGTATTTTTTTCTGCTGCTGCTCTCTGCTTAGTTTGGTTCAGTTCAGTTTTACCGTGTCAGTCAGTTGCGACAGACGGCAAAGAAAAAAGTTGGCCATTCATGAAAAAATTGCGTCCTTGCACCACCACCATCCTATCGTCATCTTGATCAGATGAAGAGAATTGAGAGCAGTAAAAAAATTTCCCAGAATTCTCAACTATTCCCTTGATTTACTTTCCTCCTTTTCCAGCAGAAGGATGGAGAGTGCACATATCATCTGTAATATATCTCTCACGGTAGACTGTGCACACAAGTGGAGTATAAGTGAACCTTTGCTGGGGAAAAAGATGAAATAGAAGCGACGATGGGAGCAAGTAGGAGCTTACCGTTATCCCTTAAAAGAGTTGCAAGGACACTGGGAAAATATTACATGTGATCCTTTCCACACGACACTCATTTCTCCCTACGTAGTAGTAGACAAAAAAGTCTGAACTCGCAGTGTCTCACTTTGCTTTCGCTGAATTTGGGGAAAAAGTTATAGAAAAAAGAGCATCTGCAATAATAATGCAGCAAAAATAGGAGGCGAGATGGACGGCCACTTTCGCCGTATGTAGCAGTTTCTCTACCGTTTCTACAAGAAAAAGGCGAGGGTTTTGAGTACATCACTATGATTTCATAGTGGTTTGGTGCATGTTCAGTCAAATCCAGGAACGATCGCGTACTCCTCTGTATCAGTATGAAAGGAGAGTACTTGTTAGTAGGGTTTTGTTGTTTTGCGTCGGTCAACACGCGGAGCAGCAGCTTTGTTGGAGAGAGCATCTTTGGAGAAGCTTCTCTACTCGGGATTCCTTTCCCTGTGAGATATTACTTCCCCTTGTATCCCCATGAATGGAGCAATAGCTTCAAATGTCTTCACTTATAGTGCAAAACTCATTGTGCAACCGTCGTTTCTGCGGGGGGATCAGTCCTCTGAAGACTGTGCAAAAATGAGCTCCCTAATAAATACTCCCTATTGTGGTTAATATTTGAGGGAAAACTGCTCAAATCACTTTTGGCTTTTCGGCTTTTTGGAAGAATGTCTTCACAGTGTTTGCTCCCACATTTTATCCCTGGATTTAATATTTGGTGTGTGTAAAACGTGTGCTTGTGTGGGGTTTTGTTATCCGGTGAGATAAAGTAAATATACGTTGGGGATATATGCTTTTAAGTTACGTACACATGTATTATGTCAGGATGAGGGACAAAGAAAATGGGTGAAAGTTTGGACACAAAAGGTCAAACTCACATTATCATATAGTGGAAACTAAATGGGACATGTGAAACCGCAAATTATTGCTGGACAACGACCAAAACAAGATTAACGCAGAGTTGCTTTGTGCGTGTGGGTATATTTGCTCCAGGATAGGAACGTTCTGCGGAGAAATCCCCTTAGTCTCTGGCAGCAAAATAAAATGTGATTTTTTCCTTGAAAAAAGTGTCGTATTTATAAAGAAATCGAGACAGACTTATTTCTGCGGCAGAAATAAAAGAAACTTTCTTTTTTCCTTTCGCAAGAGAAATATTTAGTCAACATCAAACTGTAAGGGATTACATGATGCATTTTCTGCTGTTTGAATAAATAAAAACCATTTCCTTTTAGTATCTACATTATTGGATTTCTCAGCCTGATATTGTAAAGGGTTGGCGATACGTTGGGAGTTAAAGAGCCCAGTCAAGAATTAGAATAAAAGGTGACACAAAAAGCGACAAGTTGATCAGAGTGAGAACAAAAGAGTAGCGAAAAACGTTGGCCTTGTATTACGATTTTGGAAGAAGGTAACGGTGAAGGAGAAAAGCTTGGTTTTATATTTTGCTGGAATGTCACTCTGGCAGTGTGACACGACAAGTGGAAATGATCTCTGGGTATCCGTCTCAGTCATGAACATACTCACAAAGATAATTTATATTTTCCCAGCACGCCACCCCTAACGACGTTAATGGCCCTGCTCTACATGTGTCGAGACGTATTACAATTTATACAAATCTCGGGAGAGCAAGAAAAATTTGACACGAAATGAAGAAAAACCTGAGATTAGCATGGAGTTGATGAAAAGGTGAGAAATGAAAAACTTTTTACAATAACTTGGCCGAGATTTTAAACTTTACGATATCATTACCGTGTCATTGGGCGTAATCATTTGAGAGATAGTAGTACCGTCTTTGATACGATTTCCAACCCACGCAAATTCATTCCCACGATGGTCGTCATGCTAGAAAATGAATAATCACCTTTGTAAAATACGTGGTGAGACCTGTACGTCATCTTTCACAGTAAGCAAGCGCGGTACTATAGGCTTTAATCACAGCGCTCCAATGTTACTCTATACTATCTAGGTATTTTCCTTTGTCGCTAAGAAAAGTGTGGATATGCGTATAGTAATGTACTTTTTAGGTAATTTTGAAAAAAAATATCTTTGTTTGGTCCAAAATGTACGGCAGTTAAACAGTATTAACTTAATATATCGCAACGATGAATTTATGTAAATATCTGCTAAATGTAAAGAGAATGTTTTTATTCCAGCGTGCTGCGCAAATTTTGCATGCAAAACTTCTAGTTTAATTAGTTTTTCACTTAGTTTATTTAATGAGCATTTTGCGATATATTTTCAGATAAGACTTAGCATGGTGGTGGCATGATCACATTTTCGCTCGCCAAAATTTAGTGGTAAAGGCAAGGGGAACTCTTTCTCTTGTGCTATGGGAATCTCATTCCCTGGACGTGTATGTATGTGGAGGATTTCAGCAAACTCTCCACATTGCAAAACTTTTTTTCCTGGTAGGCCCGAATTCCGAGAGTGATATCATCAGGCCGCTGACGCAATTAAGAGAAATGGGTTGTTCAAAGATAACCTGTGTGTATTCAGGCGAGGCTGTGAATACCCACTGTCCCTCGTGAAATCACGCAAAAAATTATTCGCCACCGAGTTGGACTGGTGAAAACGGCGAGGGAAAGCAGGATAGATCCAAAATTGAATGGCATTTTCACATCCACCAAGTTTATGGTGATAAACCACTTTCCTCCGTGCTGCAAAAATCTCCACATGCATGCATCTACCTACCTACATCACACAACTCATGTTAAAATGTGGGGAAAAGGGGATACAAAACCTGATATCTCGCTCGTAGCCAGAGGATAGCCACATTACTATTGCATTACGAACACTGAAAATAAACACATTGCGAAGTGAAATTTCCTTTCAGTGGGACACATATCCTTCTTCACAATTTTCCCCTAGTGGGATGAACAGCACAACTACTACTACAGGGATTGCAGCTATAATGTTTTGTTGATGAACGATCTCGTCTACATGCCTTTCGTCTGTACTTTTTTATGACAGGAGAAAAAAACGCACATTTCACCAAAAGTTATAATGCTTAACATGCCGTGTTTCCCTTTTGGATCTCTGGGTTCATCTTCTCAGAGGTAAAATTATGGAATAAATGCATCCAACCGTGAATCCGTATCCCCTCGACGAGAAAGCTCACAAAAACGGTATAACTTATTAACTACCTTGGATATTTCAGCTGCCTAACAGTTTAGCCAGCAACTTTCCTTCAAATAAAATGCCCAACTGGTTTCAAATCCGAGAGGATTACACAAGTCGATATGGCCCAGCAAGTGGATCCGTTTTACGCATAGCAGGGAATCTCGCAATGCCATAACACAAAAAACACGTGCCTATACATTTTCTTTACATATGACATAGCGACCCGGAACTTTGCCCGTCCACATTAAACATCATATTATATAAGGTGAACTGCAGGATCCTACACCCCACAAAATAATAACTTCACGACTTTTTCCTCAACAATAATCTACTTGAGGTCTTGGCAATAGCAGAGCTTTAAAGTAAACGAAAAAGTGTAGCCTTTGTGTAGTCACCATCTGTGTACCTACGAGAGAGATGATATAGGGTTTCCTATGTGGAAAGCGCATACAAACAAAAACACCTCATCCCTATTATGTAAAGTTTCCCCAGGCTAGCTTTTATTTACTTTTCCTTTGTCTTGTGAGCCAGTTTCCTGTTCCAGTATATCCCTACAGGATAAATTTCGTAAATGTTTTACTTTTCTTTTTAAATCTTGGGAAAATGTTAGCTCTTGGTCCATTAATGGGTCCTCTTGCTTCCCCCCTTTGAGACCATTTCTATTTCCACAAAAGAGAAAATTTTAGCTGAGAAAAGGCAAAATTGGATATGTGCAAGCGCTGGCTGCAATATAGTTATTACTGCATGGCTGTAATTGTTGTGTAAATCAATGGAAAATGGAGTGCGAGTGAAGGCAACGTTATTTATGACAAAGCTGCGGAAAGGTTTGGAAGCAAATGTACTCTATATCTTGCACCAAAAAACAAATCCGGTTAATATAAGCCGAGTGAATGCCTAGGCGAGTGTAATGATGAGGACGTGGGGAAAATGAGTGCTAATAATTGGCTAGGCTGTTATAATAACCCACCAACCTTATTTTGCTGGGTATTGAACTGACAATGGAATTATATGCTCTTACATACGAGGTATGAAAAGTTACTGGAGTTGGCAGGAATATCACTCCAAGGAGTTTATAGCCCCTGGTGTAAATATAAATCCGGATGAGAGAAACGGAGGAAAATGAGGAGGTGAAACAGGATCATGCTCAAAGTTTGGGGCTTTGCAGGGATTTCATGAAGGCTTGTATCTTCGAAAGATTATGACTGGAAGAACCAACGATGATATATGCATCAGCTATCTCATAACTAGATATGCAATGAGGAGGAAAGTGCTCAATTGTCTTTGACAAGACCAATACAAACAACGGTATTTAGTTTGTGTTTACAGTACAGTTAACGTTGCGACATCCACAGCAGTTTTGTAATAGGCTTCACAACTGAAACCAACTTCGTATTGATCCTGTAATAACAAAATAACAGAAAGTTAGACTACTTTCCTCCTCATTTCATATCTGGTCAGTACGGTAGCTTATGCACATAGAATCGTTGGCAAGAACGCTAAAATCCCACAACAACGTCTTGCCCATTAATTCTAATTATGTCCTCGAGAATTCACGTTTTGTTCTTGCGATGCAGTAACATGTTTTTCTCCGCCATTATCCTCGTCGCAAAGAAAGTGGAAAAAGGAAATGGAATTTGTATCTGCACGCCTATACCTGTATCTTTTGTCGCTGAAAATCATAACAGGTTAAATTAGCTTCGTTTGAAAACAACAAGAGTAGAATGAGTATAATAGGAATGTGCCCATTTTACAACGGAGAAAATATAATGACGGGAAAAGGACAAAGGAAATGGCTTGTCGCTCCATTGGAAAAAAAAAATTATGCCATCGGTGCTCTTTCTCGAAGACCTCTGCCACTCGCAGTGCAAGTGGCATATTTTTTGTATGGTTGTGTGCCCTGCTGTAACAAGACTTTGTTATGAGTAAACTGCTGGCTTAAGTGGGTGCTCTGTGTTCAGAGATGAACACGTAGTAACCTTTGAATGTAGTAGCTACATTAATTTTTTCTTGAGGAGTGAACCCTCCCTGGTGACAACCTTGAAGGAGGGCACAGAATGATGTCACAGGTGCGATGTCACATTTCTCTTGAGATGAAAACGTGAAAAGGAAAAATGTCTTCCTATACATTTCGTTATAGCACACTTCCGCACTTCATTATCCCACTTTCCGCTCGTGATCCTAGCTTCAGGGGCCACGTTTGAAACCAGTGGGATTGTGACTATATTTGAAATTGCCATTTTACCGGATGACACACAACAGCTGCTAATTAATTTGGAATTGGTGTAAAAACGGAATTGAAATACGTGCGCTGACTCTAACGCTTAAACCGCAAGAATACGAGAGCATTATGAGAGTTTATGAAGAGCAACAAATAGAGATTTTCCAATTAGATGAAAGGAGCCTCCCTTCCATTTTTTCTCACAGCTAAAAATAACATAATAGACATTGTACCTAATTCACTTAGACACCCTTTATCTCTCCATTTCTGGAGAGCGCATTCCTCTCCTTCCAGTATAATAAAGGAGAAAAGTTACTAATTGCTTTGGGTTCATAATGGAATCGGATAGGAACCTAGATAAAAGACGAGAGTGCCTATGTACCTTATAGAATTCCCTGGTCCCGCATTCCTCGCCGTGTGCGGTGCCATCTAAACATGTTAATTTACGTCTACATGTGTTCAAAATGACAAGCCGAATTACTACACAAAAATTTACGCTTTGGAGGAGGGAGGGGTTTCCAACCTATATAACACCACTTGTATCTATCTCTGATAACATTTTTTCCAGAATTCTAACCCTTTCCCGAGTCTCACCGTGCGTGCACTCCTGTGCAGCATCCTGATAGTGCCAAATAGTTGAGATTCCAATGATTTTGTACATTCCGGTGTTTGATGTGCTTAGAGACATTTTCCCGTGCAAGGATTTGCGGCATGTATTGCCACGTCGCATCCATGAATATCTGACAATTTTAAAGAAACGAGTACTTTGAGTAAACGATTATGAATAAAGAAATCAGTGCGTGTGTGTGAATAGGAGCGCTGTTTTTGGCTGTCATGCAATGTGCATGTTGCATGGGATTCCATCAAATTGGAAATATATTTCATCACTTTTTCCCTAGTCGCGCCTCCCTTTTTATCGTTTGTCTACCCGGTACAGAGTGCGAGCGAGTTGAACGAAAAAATCAGAATGTCCTTTGTTTGAGACTGAAAAAAAGAACTGCTGAGTTGAGCTTGAGACTCTCTCCACAGAACATTTCCAGATGTGATGTTGTGTGACGAGGCAAAACCTTTGTGAAAGGTTTTGACATATTATGCTACTTCATGAGGAGCGAGCGAGCAAAAACTGATTTCCTTCCGGCAAATGAGTGAAGCCAAGCATAAGCGTCTTCTTAAAATCTTCTAAACATATTCTTCCGCAGACAAACGTACACCGTAACTTCTATTATCATTTGATATATAAAAAAAGATATTGTCGCAGATTTTTTGTTGTGTCAATACTCATATTTGTCCTTACCATGTTGTCGGGAAAAATATAAAGCTGCGAGAGGAAAATCATTCTTGAAAAAAATATTTCATTTTTATTCCCCGCCTGGAGCAGTTCTATGCTGGAACGCACAGAACCATGAACAGATGTGAATACGAAACTTTCTTTTCTTAAGAGCGGGATGTATATTGCATGTATATATCACAATAAAAAGGGTGCTTTTGGTTCGCACCGCATGGTTTGATTGAGGTAAGGCGGTAAATTTGTGAAACTCATGACTTGTCTGTTGAAATAACTTATCGCCCAGTGAAAATAACATTTTTGCTGCCCGATGTGAGAAAGCATCACTGCAATGCTGATGTTTATTCGCATTGCTTGTTCATTCTAAGGGAAACTATGCTGATAGCGCAAACTTATATGCATGCTTGGCGCTCATGGTGCACAGATGCGACTTATTTCTTGTAACTAGTGTACATTGTGTTCTTGACTTTGCTCCCCGTACGCGTTTTCGAGAGACTACTTCCGTCCGTGTTGACTAACGTTCTCGCTATTACACGTGCACTTTTGGTTCATAAACTATGAATCGCTTATAGATGAGAATGGGAAACTTCAATAAAACTAGCAACGACATTTACACTCAACATCGAGAAGTAAAGGTCGCATATAGGTCAAACCTTTTAGGAAATATTGGGCGAGGTGGCATCTGTGAATAATTTGGTCATTTTAGCGCTCAGCGTTCCTCCACTTTTTTTGCTTCGTTTGTGAGTGAAAGATGCTTGATTGAATTTTCCTGGATTCTCATACTGGAGCAGATGAAAGCGCGTTGCCTGTTGAGTTGAAGAAAGACTGCGAAAAAGAAAATTGATTAGATCCTCTTTTCCCTGTACAAGAAATACTCAATAAAGGAGATAGGTATCACACCGCCACTTCGTCTGGAAGTGGTGGAAGTATAGTGGTAAACTCGCGACTCCGTTAATGCAATCTAAAAGTGTATCTAGGACAAGGGTTGTTAGTATAGCTTTTGATTTCATATGCATTTGTGAGAATGAACAGGAACAAGTTTCTGTACTTCATCAAACATTATATTCCATCTTCCATTTTTTTTAGAAATTCTCATCCATTCCGAAACGTATATAATATGCGAGCGTATGTGTAGCAATGACTCTTGTTCCCCCATTTTCTTTGTATGAATTAATAACCCTCACTTCTTCACTTGTGCATAATATCTTGCTGGGGAGCCCAGCATCTGAGAAAATGGATGCCTGTCACTTTCCCGATATATTTTCAAGGAGATGCCGAGCGAGTGAAATGGAAAAGTTGAAGTTGACGGGGCTCCATTGTTAATTAGGTTATGTGGACCAGCGATGGCGAATTGTAGCTTATTATATCAATCTGTCTATTTTACCTAGAGCGATACAAACGAGCACTGTAACATAAACGCAAGGAGTGCTTTCTTATATTTATACCATTCCACCCACTCTACTTCATTCAACTTTTGATGTTCGCGTACATAAAAAAATGATTGCTCATTAGACGCTGAAATGGCATGGATCTCAAAATGGGCAACTAATTTCCATATAAAAACTTGATTTACTTTTTTCTCAACCGTGAATAATCACATTATCCCCACCCAGCCTGTGCGTCTCGTTTTTTTGTCTGAGGGAAATGTCAAAGTTGAAGAAATTACGTGGTTTCGATGTAAATTGAACATAATGTGATAAAACTCCACACATGTACACTGCCTAATGACAACATCAGGCCACTTTCTTGTGTGTAATAGTGCTGAACTACATGGCTCGTTTAGTGGCAATAGTGGACTCATATATTTCATTAAGAACAATAGCCGAGATAGCAAATTGATCAAAAGTTTGAATACATAATGGACTCTGTCTTCCTCCCCGAAGGTGTTCCCTTTTTTCGCCGTGTGGTCGTCATCATGAATCACCCAGGAGTCAGCCAGTTTGACAAAGTTACCTTCGCTTCAGTGGGTCTTTCCTTCTGAATATATCGTTACAAATTGGTTACAAACTTGTATTCTAGCTGCCTTGACACAATTTTTGTTATCTTTTCCCTGCACAAAAAAGACGTCAGAAGTGAGTTGTTCACTCTCGCTCAGACGACGTACGGCGTAGCTTCGGATAGCACAAATGCATGAATCCACGTTGTAGAAAATATATTTGCGATGTTTTTTTCGCATACAACATGGCATTTAAAAAAGTACATAGTTTTTTTATTCAGCTTGCAGTTTAACTCCATGAGAAAAATACCTTGATATCGTGATCAACCGTAATGAAAATAATGCTTGAGATTATTCCTATTATCCACTGCTAGGTACACACCGAACGATATAAAAATGTATGTATATGTATATACCTAGGCATTAGAGAAAACCACTTTTATTACTTAAACTTGGTCTTAGTTGGGAGGAATAATTCCACAGGAAAAATATGCACTTACGCATGAGGAAATTATGCGACTGTGTATACATATAGACAGTGTTTTTTTGGCCGGCGGTGTGCTAGCATGTCACCGAAATACGGAGGAGAATTGCTTTTTTCACTTTGGCTCACTTGATATTTATAGTCTCCGTGTCAGTCTTATTTTCGGTAACAGAAGTAGAAAAAAAAGTGAGACGCAAGTGAGAAAAGTTGTGTGTGTGTGAAGTGAAGGTATAAAGGATAAAAAGAATACCGCAAAATATTTGATATCATGATGATAAAGCACCAAACGCCGTGTTGTACCCTAAGTAATACATGATAGGGAACAGAACCGGTCTTTTTCCTCGTCTTGTCTCATATTCTCACTCCAATTACGAACGTGAGTGTGCTTCGTGGTTTGTATGGATGGTAGAGTCAAAGGAGAAATTAAGATCGGTGCGGAGCACAAGTGACTTGGAAAGCATTCGCATTCATGGGGAAATGGATATGTGGGCATTTTCGTGGTATCATAAGAGCATATATGCATACCGGATATTAAAGGTATTCGTCCCGTATACAGAGCCAACATCTGGAAGGAGATTGGATTGGATGGATGGAAAAGTGTAGAAGCCAAAAATCTCTGATAAAGCTTAAGCTGATTGGCCTCTATATTATAAAGGCTCACCCAATGTAATCATGCAATGGTGATGATCATGACGGCAGTAGAGATAGAGACGGTAAAGGATGATGATGAGATTGTGATATTACTTTACTTTACTTTCTGCAAGAGAGAGTAAGAGTATGTACTACAGGCATGATTTTTTTCTACGTGCACACTCAAGCCGTTTTAAGAAAACTGTCTATACGGTGTTCAGTCAGACGGTGAACACAACACAAAACGTATCGTACTTATGCATCTGGGAGTATTACAGGTTACACTGTTTTGTGAGGGAATACCCTATCGCGAGAAAAAAAACTCTGGTACTTCCGCCTTTTTCTCCAATGTTATTTCTACGGTTGTGTGTAAACGGAAGATTAGGTGAACTTCGTTTGCATTTTGTGGACGGGAAATGATTTCTTTTATATTATGCTCCTTGAGGGGAACAACCAACAAGAGAACCGTGTTTACACTGTTTTTTAAAATCTCGGGGGGGGGGGATATATAGGTAGCCTGCATAGAAAAAGGATATTATAGCATCAACCTCACTTTTTGGATATACACCGGAGACAGATGACAGAGACTAATAGGAAGGATTATATACGTGTATATTTAAAATAATCTTAGATATTATATATGTTTAATATGACATTATTGGTAATAAATGCTAACATTAAAATCCCATAAATTATGGATCTGCATTCATTGTTGGATTCTGCATCTTGAGGGCTCCATGAATAATGTACACTTTAGGCTTCATGGCGTGAATGATATCCTTTGTTAATTTGTATTTCGTATTGATGTGGTGTCATCCCACATTCCAAATTCAAATTCCGTAGAAAACGTTCCACAAGAGCAATGCTAATTTAATAGATTACTTTACAAATAGACTTCACTTATCTTGGCGAAACGAATTTAAACGAAACGGATATGTTGTCATTGCTCCTCACGTTCAAATATTATATGGTCCGTGTAGAACCTACTCACTCAGAAATGACTGAAACTGCATGGGTGTGTGATGATGTTGTGTGTGTATTTAACTGTCTATTTCTTTTGTTAATTCTTGTGGGCCATTTCACTCACTGTCTAGTCATCTCTGTTGGTTACTTAGTCATTGTCTGTGTAGAGTTTTTTTGCGCTGGTGCCTTAACAAATATTTGAATAATCTCATTTTATAAGCAATTAATCAATGTACAATGTGCAAGCAAGCAAGAATGTGGATTAAGTTTTTGCACTGTGTTCTTAGATTTACGACGACGGCGATATTAATTTCTTTTGTTAATTCTTGTGGGCCATTTCACTCACTGTCTAGTCATCTCTGTTGGTTACTTAGTCATTGTCTGTGTAGAGTTTTTTTGCGCTGGTGCCAAAAGCCTGTGCATATATTACCACACCATATATTACAATCAGGCATTCAGGCTTGGAATTTTAAAAATATATATAGGTAAATATATATATATTCTAGAAAAGATATGGAGTATGAATACTTTTTATGTATATATGTCTGGATGGTTTTGATGTGAGAGAATTGCACATTTCTCGCTTTCCGACACTGTTTCCCTGTTTTCTGCTGCACGCTTTTCCTCAATCAAATGCAAAACTATTTCTCATTACATGCATCTCTAAAGTATGCGCCCTGAAAAAGTTGAAGAATATGATGAAGTCGAAACAATAATTTTGTATTATCTTGCTCCATGATCCACTCGTCAAGTGTAGAGAGGTTCCCCGAGGTAAAACAAATTTGTTAGATTTTCTCTGTACATGTTTGTATTAATTGCGAAAACCGTTCTTAGGAGGAATCCTCGTGCGACACTATTTCCAACTTGACATTAAGCTCAGCACAAAGTTTATTTACGTAGATTACATATAGCTCACAGTCAATCTTCACAGAGACGATTTTGTCGGACCACTATCTTCCCCGAACATTAAAGGTACGCCGTATATCAACATACATCAGACAAGGTATCATCATCACCAGTGTTGCCTTCATCCCTGGCAAAAAAGAGACGAGTGATCTCTATCTGTGCACTCATGTTGTGAGTCAGTCACTGTGTAATAATGTCGGCAAGAGATTAGGTCGACTTGAGGGAAATGCAAACAGTTTGAAGAGGGAAGCACAGCAATGCAAATGATGAAAATGTGAGAACGTTCAGTTTTCTGCTATCTCCTCATGCCATCTTTCTTCCTACCCACTTTCCATCTCCACCTAATCTTTCACGTACACAACAAATCATATTCTGCCTGATTTCCCATTATATGCACTCTTTTGCCCGGATTTTCTCTCGTTTCTGATGGGGCGCATGATTTACTCCACACCACGTGATATATCTGGTATGTTGGGATTGTTGTTTCTGCGTTGGCAATAACTTTCATATCAATAGTCCTCCAGGTATTTTTTCTCTCAGTTGTTTTCCAAATATACTCCCCAGAGACAAATGCCATTACCACAACAAACCCTCGAACCAAATCTGCAGATGTGTCTATGTATATTCTATGTCAGGGCGGGTGGGCTCCTTTGTCGCGTGCGCTTTCCCCCCGAAACCGTATTTGAACAGATGCCTTTTTACATTTCCCCAGACACATGTTCAATTTTTCCACGTCTCTTTTAATTAAGCGTGTTATTATGCATGGAGAAGTAAAGTATTTGCATAAATTTTACAAGTAATGCTCCAGGAAAATGGTTATAACACACAGGGTATGTACACAGAGTGGGATGATGATGATGGAAGGCAGTGAATTAATTGCATTTTGATCACAAGAGGAAATGAGATTTTCCAAAAGGAAATATGCCTGATGTGAGTGAGCCAGTTTTGCGCTCCCCTAAGCAGACATAGGAACAAGGTATATCTGCCCAATTACAGTGTCAGAATCAAGAAAAACCACCATCCAGCCTGGATATTTGACGAGCATGTTTTGTTGTTGTGCAGACTGTCATTGTTTCGTGCATCTTTGATCCCCTTTCACTACAACTCTTCAGTGTTTCGGGATGCGCCGTACGGCAAAGTAAAGTGAAAGTCGGAGGAAAAGGAATGAAACGAGGTCGAAAACACTTTTCATTGACTTTAGAATGTGCTTAGCCAATAATAAAAAGACGGGGGTTTATTCCATCGACTAAAATCCATTTTCCCATGACCTGTTGTTGGCTAATGTACTACTTGTTCACCGGTCACATTTGGCTATTTACATTTGTTTCATGCACCGTAATTTAATCAAGTTGAAGAGTCACTTCACTTACACCTCGCCTCACCTCACCTCTCTCTGTACCTGAACTCCATCTTATCCAGTAATTTTACTTGCTAAGGTTTACTCCCGTTTTTGCACAAGCGGGAGCATCTCTGCTCAGTTCCATGTAACCAATTCTGTTACATTGCTATATTTTATACCGTTCCCTCATCCGGGACCTTTTCCTTACATCATTTAGCATATATCTTCTACATTCCTATCTTTATACATCCCTGTTAAAGTAATATATTATGCGGACTCTTCAATTAGACCACTTTCTTCCCAGCTTGTGACCTCCCATTTTGGTGATTTTAAGTGAACTTTCTTTCCTGGCCTGGAAAAGAGTCCTTTCAAAAAGTCTTCCATTTAAGTGGTGGCAAGGAGGAGAGAGATGGAGGAGGGGAGACAGAGAAGGGAGAGAAATTCGACGAGAAAAAGAAACGTGTACGCGAGATTTTTTTCTCGGTTGTAGAAAACCCTTTTTCGCTGGCTGGATTAGAGAGATATATATTTTCCTACAAAAACGTTCCGGGTGGGTTAAGCATTACCCACCTACGTAGTCTTTCATCGGCTGTCTACACAAGCGTATTTATTATGAATGCATCTACGAATTTCAAAGTCGGTTTCAAAAAAGGTATTTCAGTAGTATTTTCCGCAGATAGACTTAGCGGCTTTTCCAACTGTAATCTGGAATATTCATGTTGATATGTAGGTCGTTTCGTTTCCCAAGCCTGCCAATCCCGACAAAAGGCCTTAGGGCTTACAACATACATTTGTGCTTGCTCAAATGGAATAATAAACTGTTAGTGGGTATGCATGCATAAATGCGATATAAAAAGGACAAGGGACAAATGTAAGCACTTTCGCTATTGCATTTTGCATTATTACACAATGCCATGTTTTACGTTGGACCCACACGTTTTCCATCAACTTCAGCCCAAATCAAATGTTTCACTCGACTTGACTGCTCACTTCACTCTCCCTTCCTTCCAGTTGGGATCGCTTCTGCGAGAACAACGGGAAACGGTTGATATTCTGTGGGCAAAGAGGACAAGTGTGTGACATGACATGTGCGTATTGGATATATACAATCCCCTAAAAATCACCTTTTATCATGCATGCACACAGGCTTCATAAAATGCTTATAATATGCGCTTTTCACTTTTGCTGGCACACATTTTGCGAGAGAAAAAAACTCAAAGAGGATAGACAGCGAACGACAGGTCTTAGCTCTGTAAACGCATTCGGTTTTCTCTCGTAATCCATCTTGTTTCCCTGTCTGCCACTCCAGCATTCCATTTGCTTTTTGAAGATAACTACCATACCGTTGTACTTCTCTATTACATTTATTTCCAAAAGTTCACATAGAAGGAAAGACTACTTGTGAATAAAATAGGGACCACATGTGTCGCTGTGTACAAATACAAACAGCTCCAGCTTCGTTTCCAATGCAAACATCACTTTCTCCCAATCAATCCTTCACGTCTTCCCAATGCTATTTTTGACTTATATACCTCCATACTACGCGTACACATCTAACCTTTTCTCACAGAAACATGTTTTCCCGTTGTCATCATGTCAGCTTTTCCTCTCCCATTTTGGTGCTGATGTTTGTTTGTTATGCTCGGTGAGTGTAGGCAAACAAGTGATGAACCGCAAGACAGCCTGTTTCCCTCGCTCAATGTCATCATCACATCACACAGACCAAACCACACGGTAGGTCTCTGAGAAAAGGGGAAAAGAACAAAAAAATGGCGATACAAATGTATTCTGTTTGAAATGTCTGCAATAAAAATGTTCCCAATATTTCTCCATTTCCGACTTAGGTACACACGTCGGACTCATATTGTGGGAGACAAATCACAGGGAAATGAGGATAAAAGGGGTTGTATATGAGATGGAGTGCAAAGCAACATTTACGGTGCCATGTCAAATGTGGGATGAGAAAGCAGGGTGATGCCAAAGGTATTTTAAGTGTGGGTAATAAAACAACTGGGAAACAGCACTAATGTCGCACAATGCATCTCTCTGTTATACTGACTAATAATAACGTTTACTGTTCCATTAAGGCGTCACACAACACGACTTCAGCTTCATATAACACCGTATAAACACCATACTACTCCTTTATGGAAATTCAATGAAGCTTATTGACGTCAGTCACTTTAATAATGAACTAGAGTGCTTTCTCCTCTGCTTTCACTTTATCCTTTCCGACCATATTGTCCCTGCGCTCGTGGGAAGGGAAATATACATATAGGGAAAGGGGAAATAGTCTAGTTGGAGGAAAAAATAAATGGAATGACGGAATGAAAAGCTGTGTGTGTGTAATTGAATATTATATATAATATTATGCATGATAATGTGTACACACACTATTATATAAAATGGGGTTTTGACTGACGTATGTGGTTAGTAAGGAAAAGCAAGAATGGTTCTCGTTAGAAAATAGGAAATGTATGGCTTCATGGAAAAGGATGTTATGATAAACATATACTACATACGTATATAGCCACAAGAGTCCACAAGTTTACGTGTGTATAATGAATATTTAGTATTGAATAGAGAATTTTGCCAGTTGTACAGCAGAAGCAGCAGGAGTACTAGTGAATCTAGAGCTCCCAGAATGTTCATTGTGGTGGTGATCAAGTGGCTTCCCAAACAGAAGAATGAAACCATTTTATGCGAAACGGTATACAAGGGGGATACCATATACCACACGGTTCACATAAGTATCACAAAGTTCACCATGTGCAAAAGCAGAGGAGAAAATTGAATGCAAACAAGATGAGCGTGGGGGAATGGAAAACTTGGCTATGAAAATGGCTTCTTTTTCTTTCATCTGCTCTCATCCTTCTCGTCAACTCGGCGTTTGCATGCATTCAGAGAGTATGTGATTTTTAGGGATTTCAGCCTGTTCGATGGCTAAAAAATTAAATAAATTGAAGTGGAAGAAAAATGTAAATAAACATGTGTGGCTAGGAAATGAATGGCGATGATGATGGTATATAACCTGTCAGAGGATGGAATCCGGCTATTTCAGCGAGTTTCTCAATTGTGTACTCTCCAACATTATGACAGCCCATCCAAATATTTTCCATTACAGCGAATAAATATACATGCATATATTTTCCTCTTCCCGTTTGTTTATGAGGTAGAAAAAAGAGTGTCTAAACGGACGGGATTATGCATGGGAAAAAACGAGTCATTTATTTTATATGAAAATTGTTTTCTCCCTGAAGAACGGCTTATCTGTAGGTAAACGTAAACCGCTTAACGTAAAATGGGTCCACGCAGGATTAAATCGGAGAGAGTTTTCGGGCATTCACACATAAAAACGAAGTTTATGGATCAGAATGGCTAGGTAGTTTTCCAGTGAGCGAAATGAATGGTTGGCTGGAGGTGACATAAAGTGCTCGTATTTCAAGCAAATTGCTTACATCATACAATGAAAATGTTTCCAGGAGGGAGAAATCTACACTACGACTATCTGTTCAACTGTGTGTTTAATGCTGTTACAAAAAAACTTATCTGTGGACTTTCTCCTCATGAAATTAAGTGAGAAAGGGGAAGCGGGACATGGGACGAGCAAAATGTGAAAATGTATCATATGATCGGCCTTGAGTCAAGTCTCTTAAGGAAGACTTATTTTATTCTCTTTTCACAAGAGAAGTCGTTGCTCAGTTGATTTTCCTTGGATTTTACTATGTCATTTTTCACGTCGGCAGAAGTAATCTTTCTCTTTCCCCTTTCTCCGTACTTGACGGCTCAGTCAATTAAATGTTATCAAAGTTTTCAAAAAGTCTGCCGTATTACCAATTACCATGCAAAAACCAGGTCGAATTTTTACATTTTGCATGCTTTCCCCATATTATATGAAGTAGCTTAACTTGTAAGGGAACTAGAAGAAGACCACAGCGGGCTAACCAAAAACGGCATTCTGTTTTGATTGTATTACCAGGTTAATTCTATTTTAGTTATTTTTGGTGGTCTGACGGTTGGCAGTGTTAAAACATGGCATAAAAGTTTTGTCTCTTGTTCAATATCTCACTTGCACACACAACCGCTGCTCTGCATGTCACGAAAATGTAATCGCAAAAACCCAGCGAGCAACCCAGTGTATCTCATCACTTATCCTATTTCTAACTTCCTCCGTGGCACACAAACTCCCTTACTTGCTCCTTCTTGATGGGTAACGGAAAAAGTAATGAAGTTTTTCCCTTGTGGATATGCGCATTATGGGAGCTGGAAAATTATTGGAAGAAAACTTTTGGGTCATCATCAGCTTAAGTTTGGTTTCTTTCTCTCGTCATTTTCCTCCTGTGAAGGTGAAACCTTAGAAAAATCGTAACATTCAATTGCCCTCCACATCGCATTGTGTGTGCTCTTCTACTTTGCTCTCCTTCAGAAATGTGTTGAGAGAAACGCATCTTGTATATGTGTAAACATTTAGGACGGAAAAGAAAGCAGGTAGTAGTGGTAATAACCATGCCTATATCGTACTGGTAATAACAGCAAGCTCATCTTCCATCTCCGGGATTCTATCAAGGTTGTGCAGGATGAAGTGATGATTCAAATATACCACGAAAACAGTTTCATTTCCCCAACTTTTTTTCTTCTTCACAACATGAACAATCTACAAGAAAGGGGAAGTAGGAGAGTGATAGAAACAAGTGTGATGTGATGAGTGAATATAACGACTGGTGGTAATGGAGATGGATGATGATGATGATTATAGCAAGGAGGTGGATCGCATTTTAGGAGAACTACCAGAATAAAAACTTTTTTTTCAGAGAAGCAAACCGAGAATGTTATCCGGCCAAAAGAGAGGAAATGGGAATTGGTGAAAGAATAATATTACCTCTTCTCTCAATGCGGTGTCATAACATGAAAAAAATCTTAGACTGGTAGTGATCTCCAAGCATTGCTTAACACCCCAATGTACATGATTTTCGAGAAAAACGGATTTCCACAGCTCTGTCTTTCTTCACTCAACCCAACTCAGCCATTTTTTGTTGGGATGCAGTAATAACAAAGGGATATATACATAAAAGATATTTTTTGTAAGGCTTCCTGCAAAAAATTAGGTCTGACTGAAGTAAACCCATTCATTATTTTCCCGTCTGGCTTGGTGGCATGAATAATATTTGCAATTATAGGTCCCGCAAAATGACATATATACCGAAAGGTTTCATTATTTTAGCCCTTTTCGTTTCTACCATGTCTTAACCACCCTGTCATTACTCACCTGTTCTAATTTATACTTGTAGTTACAAACAGGGTAGGGGACAATAACAGGTCCGTTTTCGTCCAATGTTAGTTTAGGGTTAACCGCTTTCGAGAAAGTAGAAGCTCAAGGAACAAATGTATAAAACATGAAACTCGTCCTTGAGTCGAGGTATAGTCGAATTTATTATTTTTTCAGGTGAAATACTATTCTCTGAGTTCCATGAATAAATGGATAAGGCAGAACAAAGTATACATAGTGTTTGTATTATACCCGAATTTTATTTTCTTGCAAAATCATAAGTCTTGTTGAAGAGAGGAAGCCTGAGCAAAAATAATTTGGATCATATCGCAAGAGTTTTTATGAGATGTCTTCGCCTTTCTTGTCTCCTCTTGTCTGCCACTTGTGTGAATTATAGATAGAAAACGTGGCTATTCTCTGTGCACCATTGGAAGAATATACATGTACATATAGTGAAAGACGCGTACTGCAGCCAAAAAATATCTTTATTCCTTCCGTTTTATTCTTTTTCTCCATTGGAGACTGCTGTACATAAACCATGTGTAACAACGCTACTCCTGCAACAAGAAATGTATGTACTTACTTGTTAGAGTAGAGAAGTAGTGTACATGAGCACCTAGCAGCATCATTACTTTACCATTGCATTACATTGTATTGCATTCTCGTCCGAATTGCATGAATTTTGGGAGACGACGAGTACTCTGGTCGGTTTGGTTTCCCTGATGCGACAACGGCACACAGGACTAATAAAGTTTGGAAAGTCATCGGGAGCCAAGAAATTCTATAAATGACAGAGTACAATGTGTTGTTGAGTACCTCTATTTTATATCGGTATCTGTTGGGAAGAACACATTCGGCAATTTTATCTTTCCATACGAGACACGGACTGCGCTGATCTAATTTTATTTGATGTGATCGTGTAGTTCCACAGCTTGATGGGAACGTCGTGTTGTATGCCTTGCCAAAATAGCGAATTTATAAATGTTGTAGGCATTTAATCTTCAATGTTTTTCGTAAGCTGATCGATAAAAAGTAAAAGGATACTTTATTGGATATATAAATCATTTGGAGATTCGACAAAAAATAAGTATTTTTTTGTTGTTAAATCGTTGCTTTTTATGTGCCAATTGTCGGGTTGTTGAGCAGATTGTCATTTTTTTCACAGGGTCGTTTAGCAAATAACGTGGGACGACGGGTGGAGCTTAAAAAATAATAATCGTTAATTTATCGTATTACCTTTAAGTAACAATTTCGTGCATCGTACCTGCCTGACAAATGCAGGGAATTGGAAAGTTGGGCTGCAATATAATTTTTCACTGAACAACAGCTACTTCAGCTGCGTGCCATGGTTTGATCATGTATTAAGCAAAGCTGCAATGGCATTTGCCCCTCGTCTAAAATTTTAGCACGTAATACCTAAAAAAGTCAACAACATAGTGGTGCAAGACTTTCACGATCCTGTTGAGCAAGTCCATCAGACTTAATGCTAAATTTCAGTGATACTATTGCCCAAGCACTAGTTGTTTCTTGCTTGTTGTGATAGTGCCTTTTGGCGAAAGCGAGTTGCGGTGCGGCGGAGAGAGAGAGCGTCGACTTTGTAAGACAACGACAAGTTAGTACGATGCAAACAATACCCTAAGTTCATACACTATATACACACCACATTCAAAACTAAGGCGTGTTTTAACTGTGACCACACCACATGTAAGTAAACAGTAGCTCTAGTCGCATTAGAGAAAAGTCTAACAAGTCTTGTAAGTATTTTTTATCATTGGCGAAAAACTAAAATGTAAGCATGTATGAAGATTCTATTCTACATGTCCATACGAACGCGACTATACATTTTGAATACACTTTACCATCTGAGTCATTATGTCTCGTAGGCTAAGACTAACCTGTGCAAAAGATTTCCCTTCGTGTACATCTACCCATTTCCTATGAACTTTGTGAATATTTGTCTACCGTAAAATGATTTCTTTGTATTGTACACATCTTTGCAGTCGTAACCTATTGGAAAACTCCGAACCAAACTATGTCCAACAGTACTGACTCAGCCAGTCTCTCCCTGTAATATCTTGAAGCGCAAACTGGGTCACGTTCTTTCCACTGTATCCCTCCTCCTCTGAACTAGAGAGCTGTATAGTCAAGAGGAGTGAACAAAACGAAACTTGGCAGAATTTCATTTTGGCTTCTTGATAATAATGGCATAAAATCTTGGAAAGTTATTTGGTTTTAAACTTGTGAATGCTCACTTTTCCACTCCCCAACCCAAAGCCAATTTCTCAACAGGCCAATAGACACACAAGCAGTATACGACCAAGAGACTTCTTTTGCTATATTCGTTTTTTGCGTGGTACACGCTGGCTTCAGGACGAGAAATCATACAGTAGTCGTTTTCTTTCCTCTGATAGTTTCTCCTCTCTGATTATTAATGTGATAGCAGTACCAGAGCTTCTCAGTTTTTTAGCAGTATATTTCTAATGGTTGTCTTAATGGTTTCGGTCAAAATACCCGCTTACATATGTACACATTCCGCTTTTCCAAAAGCATTTTTAAGGCAGACATGAAGAAAACCGATATGTCTACTAGCATATACCAAAGTATTTATGTATATGCACAGAATAGACAATCATTCGAGATACCACATCATCAGATTGCAAGCTAAAAGTGATAATGATGAGCGGTATACACAGATATCCAGGGTTTAGATGTATTATAGTATTATTTAGAAACCTCCCTTGAATTACACTCTTGGAATAGCAAACAGAGACCTGCTGCTGCTATGAATTCTACTACAAGTCAAGCACTTTTTTTCTCTTTCCCTAATCGCAATCTGAATTGGCAGTGGAGCAAAGTAAGAAGTGGCAAGACTATTCCTTATCTCTCCACCTAACGTGCTGGGCTCGCTTCTTCATCAGCATGCTCTAGTCATCATCATTCATATCTAATGCTTTTGCAACTTCCTCTTCGTAAGTTTTTGCATACAGCCCCGTTTCCTGTCAGAAATATCGTCATCAACACTATCACATATCTTGGGTGAGCATGCTTGCCGTAACAGTCAAGAGCACATGCAGTCTCACTTATCATCTCCCAGCTGAAAATGCTCTTCATCGCCATCCATCATATTATTATTCCCTTACATACATATCACTTAATAGCCTGTAGAATGTACACACTGCATATTATATATGTATTATGTAATGCAGGTAATCATTTCCAGCTTTCGGAATATTCTTCACATTCTGTTGTACATAGTACATACCCAATCTACAAGTTTTCCACCAACGCACCGTGAAAGAGTTTCGTTTCGTAAACTTGTATTTCCTTGAAAATTTGTAATTAAAGCTGGATCAAGTTGGCGTATCTATTCCGCACTCAAATTGATTCTTAGGAAGACGCCGTACATATCTAACGAAGAAAAATGCTTCATCTCAAAATTAGACCTCTTACGTTTCCTCAAAACCCTCACTTTATCTTTTCCTGTGGAAAACGAAAGCGGTTTACATACATTCTCGACTATTAAATTACGAGTTTTTTTCTACGAAAAAGAATTACTGGACGAGAGGTCCCCTCGCTGAAGCCGTCTAGTGTGTGTATAACCGTTGTTAGTGTAATACATATAGTTGAACTCATCACCGTCTTTTCTCATGCGACTTTTCCAAAGTTATCTACAGTTTTTTTTGTATACATAATGTGTCGACGGATAGGAAGCTTTATTTTATGTTCTTACTTGCTGTCAAAAAACTTTCCTTCTGATCATTTCCTCATAGTAAAACCCACACACAAAAGCAAAGTTGTTTACTAAAGTAGATTTTGCCAAGCTAGAAAACTTGTTTTCAAGAGAAGTCAACTCCCTCCTTGGCTGACTAAATTGACAATTCTTGTAATGCACTTACCAGCATCTTCAATTCCCTCTGTAATATTGCGTGCGTAGATGGTAAAGCTATAAACAGATATAAAACTTGACGTAGGATTCTTCTCAAATTTCACAATTTTATTGATCGTCTCTGCAACAATAGTTTACAGTTTCCCATATCCTTTGAAACAGTCACACACACACACAAAACTAAATCATTTCTAGAGAAAACCTGGTGCAAGTTTTCTGGTTGTTGGTTAAATTACTTCCTAACAAAACCTGAACAGCATCATAATGGTGGATATATACCTCTGAAGAAAAGCAAACTGTATATATGTTCTGGAATGAAGAGCTAAATCCGCCCAATAAAAATTCTTCGTTTTTTCTTTTGGTCACACAGCCAGGATGGAATGGAGTCATGCAAGTAATGAAAATGGATCGATATTTGAAGAAGAATGAGATGAAATGGCACAAGAGGAAGCACCATTACAAGATACAATTCAATTCATCTCGGTTCACAAAATATGTTATGTTGCATGTTTGCCGATGTTATTGATGAAAGCTTTCATTCCCCACTTTCGTCCTTTCTCTTTATTCATCATTTTCCTCTCATTTTTTGCCGATGTCTTGACTTCTACTTTTAAGGCAGAATAGAAACGAAAGCTTGCTTTTTGGATTTTTAGTTGGTTGCGAATCTACCAGCGCACATTTCATCCTTTAAAAGCTCTGCTCAGCTTGTATCAGATTTTACATGTATCATATCTATAGAATTTGTCTAAAAAGAGAAAGAAAGAGCAAAAAACCGTTATGCGCTCTTATTTTTTGCAATAGGACAAACTTGAATTCTCTGAAAGCTTCTGCTTTATATTATATGTTAACATTCGGATATGAAATGAACACAGCCATCAGAAACTCGTGCGGTCTCTTCGAATAAGACGAGACACTTGTATACAATATATTTTTTTCTGTGGGAGGTTCGTCCACACTTGCATCCATTACGTATGTGTGGATGAGTGTGCGGTAAATGCCTTTAGCTCCATTTCCCATTGTACCAAAGAGGCAATCGTTGTGGAATGATGTAGTGTTTTTACTGTATATAAAAATATACTTTCTCCTTCCATTTTGTATGCTGAGCATGCATGATTACCACCACGCGCTCATCATCAAACCAGAAAGAGAGAAAGCAGTAGGTTGGATTTCTCCTATTTATGCAGAAGGAACTAAGGCAATACAAAACTCACTCAATCTTATTCTCCTCTCCAGGCTGGATTTCCCCTTCAGGTTCGTTTTTTTGTGCAACAATTTGAGCGACTGAATGGGAAATGATGTAATGCAGTGCTCATCAGTGTAGACATGCTCTCTTTTGCAACTTTATGTACACTTGTACACGATTAGGTTGTGGAAAACGGGTGATCAGGTTACGATGGAAAGAAGGGCATAGATAAGCTGTGTGAAACTAGCAACCATAGGTCATGATGAAATGTATCACTTCAGGTTAGGTTCAAAGGGATGAGATTCCCTACATAAAATCTGTGTATGATTTGTGGCGCCTGCCAAAGAAAAAAATTATGCCGGTTGGATACATCTACGTGTGTGTGATACTTTTTTCTTATCGGCAACTACCGCGCAGTTGATGATGATTATCGCCATTATTCATAGTGTATTTTGTGCTCTGTGTTAACCAAAAGCGTACATCATTTTTGTTTACAGTGATAGCAACGATATGGGGGAGGTAGAGAGCTAATGCATAAAATGCTACTACTATTTGACTATTGGGAAAGAGTAAATATATTGGAAGTCAGAGTGAAAGTGAAAGATGAGCGGATCTGATTACACGTTTTCATTCTTGTGGAATTATGATTTACCCTGGAGTTGACTACGATCCAAAAATCCAATAGAAATCTGTGTATACACGGAACCAACATGCATTCAGAATCAACCGCATGGAATGCCAACATCCATGTCATTTTTTGCTACCGTTTTTTGGCTTTAGCCATTTTTTGAGTGAAGCGTATTGATAATTTTTGTGCTGAGCAAGGAAATGCATAGTAAAAATGGTAATAATGATCGTATCTTGGGCTTTAGCAGTAGCCTGGAAGAAGAAAAAAACTCTCTCATCGTGTATAATAGGGCTGATTGCATGCTCTAGTAATGTGTATCTTCTTCAGTGACTCTGCAAGGAAAAAACGCAAATCCCAACTCAGCTGCTTGCTGATGTTGCTTTTGCTGCCACTTTTATGAGTTTTTTAGCCAGCGTATTCATTTCGTTTTTCGGTTATAATGGAGTGTGCACACACGATGTTGCCCCATCGTCGTTTCCCTGCTTCCTTCTATGCAATTTTGGTAAGAAAAACCAGTCGAGTTTTTAAGATGGGATATGGTTATTGCAATAGTTTGTAAGGAAGATCGAGAGAGGAGAACAAGGTCTTTGGCAATAATCATGTTTCAGGAAGCTTTAAGTTGTTTTCTCTTATACATCCTTAAGTCCTTTCGGAGAAGTCTTTGGGGATGTTTAGACTGCACGACACGTTATACCAGGCGGAGCAGATCGCGATCGTTTTTTAAAGCGTACGTGTATACCTACTACAGAACTCAAAGAGAAGCAAGACATGCTTGCATTTGATGCTGATGATAGAAATAGCATCGCTTGCTGGATACGAGAATGCCTCTCTTGGTAACGCCACAAGTTTCGTGCCCATTTTCCCCCCTCTCACTCTTTCTCTCTTTGTGTAATGTAGCTGCCTGGAATAGAGAGAGAGAGAGACGAGAGAGAGAGAGTCACACCAGTTGTTGGAGTTTTTTTGCGAGTCTTGTGCGGTGCCAATATTCGTGAAAGAACTGGTGCTCTTCTCGCACCAAGTAACTCTACCCTGACGCAAACACCATTTTTCTAGAGAACGAATGTTATGCTACATGGAAAAGGTGGATTGGTAAAAGTAGTCAACATTTTCTCCATGTTTTCCCCACATACGGTCTATCATATACTTCCCAATTGGACAGCTAGTACTTTTATCTATATACATCGCTTTCTGTACTCCTCTCCTGTCTTCTTTCTTCCTTTTTGGCTCCTTTCTCTTCTGGCGTTGTGTAACAGTTCTGTTGGTTTTTTCGTGGGCACATCAGTTCCCATCTGCTCTCCAAAACCGAAACACTGACAGGAGATTTTCACGTTCTCTCTCCTGTTCACAGGGGAGTATCATATAGCTCCAAGGAAAAGCACTTGTCTTGGTGTACATGAATTCATGCAAAATTTTAACAATTTGCATACAAATGCAGAAGGATAAAAGTCGCAGTTACGTTGCCAGATTTGTGTATCACCGTCACCGCCAGAACACAATTTTGAAAACATGGCGAGTAAAGTATTGTTCGTATTACATTGTTTCGAGCCCACACAAAGTTTCATAGTGGTGTTTCACCGTTTCAAAGCAAAATCTCCTTTTTATGCAACTTAAACTCCCTTTTGTGCTTAAAAATAAAGACAAAACAGGCGTTTGTGCTTGAGCGTGTGTGTGTGAGTGCATATGTGTGGGTTCATCGGAGTGAAGTATCAGTTGAGTCAAAGTAAAACAACAAGGCTGTGAGCCGAGTGAAAGTAACCCTATAATTTGAACTAGACTCTGAATAAAGATAACAATAATGATAAGAAGAAAAAGACGGAGCTAAATTTTATATATAATATATATATATATATAAATCTATATTGCTTTTGTTCTACAGAAAGCCTTTGGTGGGACCTATGCCGTCAGGAGTAATACCTGAATCGTAAAGGAACAAGAGCTCTTTAATCAACTTGATCGTTGTCACTTTACCATCCAATTTACCTCTTGATCATCATCATTGCCACCCTCATTGTCTCTCGAGTGGAGAAGTTGGGAAGAAGAAAAGGACATCTCAAATAATACCCTGAAGAGGAGGAAATCTAAGATTTTCAAAGAAGAAATACTATTTTTTCCCCTTCCATCGCCACTGTCATTCGAGACGAGAGTGAAAGTTGACTTGGCGAGTTCGTCTGGGAATAGCTAAAAGAAAGGGCTCTTGGTGAGTTTACCGTTTCCTTAGGAGAAAGTAGGAGCCTCCAGAGAGTTAATATTTAATTGAACCTCGTGTTCCCTTCTTGTTTACTGCTGTTGCATTCAAGCAGAAAGCTAACCTTGAGGAGAAACGATTGTGATTTTGTTCCTGGTTTTATGTGTCCTCGCTCTTGTATATCACTCTGAGCATCTTCGGGCAGGAATCTTGTACACCCGGAAAGTTGTGAAAGCACACACAGTTGCTCGTGTGTGCACTCCTGCGTACACCGTGTTGACTTTTTTTAGGAGTATCGCGACCATTATTTCGTATATACCATCTTGAAGAGAAGTCCATTCGAAACGTCCCTTGTGGCATCGTCAGTGTGCAGACAAATAATACAAGACCCTTTTAGAACTTGATTAAGTGACGAACGACAACCTAGACTGGAAAGAGAAAAACGGATTAGAGCTTCACTGGGAAAAGCACTATGAGAGAGATTGAGAACAGTGAATCATGTTGTTGGTCTTTCTACTTGTTCATGACAAAGAGGGTGCTTTCCTCGCATCCCAACAATTGATACCAGAATAGTAGTACCGCAGTACTGATTTCAGTGTGTAGGTGTAACAGTTAATTTTAGTAGATTTGTTAACGCACTACCAAGCAAGTTATTATATCACGGAAAAATATCGAAACAGCAATTCGTGCGACCAAGATCGAAGATTGTAACCACAACAGATTGGTTTGGACCAGTAAACGGCAGCTTTCTCAAACAGAGCTTTTTCTCTTTTAATCGATTATATTAGAGATAAAGTTATTAGTGCTACTTATTTGAAGATTTCCAAGAGGGAGGAGAGAAGAATGAGTATAGGTGTGAAAATGGGTTCGAGTAGTAGTAACGTAAGGTGGTTGTTTGGAGATATGAAGATGGTGGTGCTGTTAGTGGGATTCCTGATAGCGTGCTGGCTACCCTCGTCGGTGTCCGCAAATGGAAACGGAAATGACACGGAGGAAGAAGCAAGATGCGAGCCGGGCTTGCTCCTGCCGGTTTGGGAACCTCAAGATGATTTAAGTTTTGGAGACAAATTCGCCAGAGGTCTTGCTTATTTCTTGGCCATGTTGTATATGTTCATCGGAGTGTCCATCATTTCTGA
The DNA here is from genome assembly GCA_036850665.1 of Dicranocentrus wangi. Classification (NCBI taxonomy): domain Eukaryota; kingdom Metazoa; phylum Arthropoda; class Collembola; order Entomobryomorpha; family Entomobryidae; genus Dicranocentrus; species Dicranocentrus wangi. The sequence continues at coordinate 57,104 of JAANSN010000121.1, read as the reverse complement.
CAGGTTTATGGCCTCAATTGAAGTGATCACCTCGAAAGAGAAAGAGATCAAAGTGAAACGACCCAACGGCGAAGTTCAAATTGTTGTGGTGCGTGTATGGAACGAAACCGTTGCCAACTTGACGTTGATGGCTTTGGGCTCATCTGCTCCTGAGATTTTGCTCTCAATTATTGAAATCTACGCGAAAAGCTTTGAGGCTGGAGACTTGGGTCCTGGTACAATTGTCGGCTCAGCTGCTTTCAACTTGCTTATTATCATTGCCATCTGCGTCTATGTGATTCCTGTTGATGAAGTCCGTAGGATTAAGCATCTCCGTGTATTTTTCGTGACCGCCACGTGGTCCGTATTTGCCTACCTGTGGCTCCTTGTAATTCTCAAAGTGACCTCTCCTGGAATCGTAGAAATGTGGGAGGGGGTCGTCACATTCCTCTTTTTCCCTGCCACTGTAATCACTGCTTATCTTGCCGACAGGAGGATTTACCAGTTTGTCACAAAGCAATTTAGGATTGGCAGGAGGGGCGTGATTGTCGAGAGTGAAGGTCAGGAGATGAAGTCAAACCTGGAAAGCGGACTCCGTGTGTTTGACGAAGAGGGGGTTAGCGAGGAGGTTCGTGAGTTTGAGGAGAGCAGACGAGATTACATTAAAATACTGCGAGATCTGAGAAAGAAGCATCCCAACATTGATGCTGACCAGCTGGAATCAATGGCTCGTGAGGAGATTCTGAACAAGGGACCCAAAAGCCGAGCCTTCTACAGAATGCAGGCCACTCGTAAACTTGTTGGTGGACAAAATCTCATGAAGAAAATTCAGGAGAAGGCTGCATCGGATGCGAACCTTGATCAAGCCGGAAAAGAGCCCGCGGAGAAGAAGGAGGACGCCCATATCACCAAGATTTTCTTCGATCCTGGTCATTACACTGTTCTCGAGAACGTAGGCCAGTTCAAGGTCACTGTGGCTAGGGAAGGCGGCGACATGAATCTGACCGTGCTGGTGGACTATAAGACGGAGGACGGAACGGCTTCAGGAGACCAAGATTACGTGAGCGCTTCCGGAACAATTAGCTTCGGCCCTGGAGAAACTTCACAGATAATAACCTTGGAGGTCATTGATGACGACGTGTTTGAAGAGGACGAACACTTTTATGTGCGACTGACAAATGCAAGATTCTCACCCACCGATACGCTCACTCAAATGAACGGGGCTGCGGGTCAGCCTCCCAAGTTCCCTGAAGTTCAACTTGCACCACCATTCTTGGCCACTGTAATCATCCTGGATGATGACCACTGTGGTGTCTTCAACTTCGACAAGAAAGACGTTGAGACAGTTGAGTCCGTCGGAATGTATGATATCAAGGTGTCCCGGTGGAGTGGAGCCCGTGGCCGGGTGGCTGTGCCTTATGAAACGGAAGAAGGAACTGCCAAACCTGGCAAGGACTACGTCCACGTGGAAGAAGAGCTTATATTTGAGAACAATGATACAGAGTAAGTGCGATATTTAGCTAGTCATAAAGATATTGATATATGAAACTCTCAATTATTATAAACTTAATCGAGCATTCCACCACAGCCAATAAATCCTTCGGTTCAATTTCTTAGAAAATATATTCAGATCCAGATCATAGAGGAAGATAGCTACGAGAAGGACGTTTTGTTCTATGTTAATATCAAAGAGCCAAGGCTACTTGAAGGCAAGTATTTTCAGTTTGTCGTACTACAGACTTTTTTTTAAAAAACATTTATTCATCATAAAATATATATATCCAGCCAGAAAGCTTCGTTCGACATAGGTTTGGCCAAATGCGAATAATAAATCATAAAAAGTCATTCAATATATCTCATTGAAAGCAGCAAAATCTAAATGGGGAAACAGTCATTTTATTGCTTAATTCTGAATTCTCATTTCATAAGAGAGAACCTTTTTACGCAAACCGCAGCAGCTGCTTATTTTGCTGAGCCAAAAGAAGATTTTAACGAATTTATTATATAATCGAATCGTTTTTGTAATACAGGAATGTTACTTCTTACGCTTTAAATTATATATCAATAGCAAATTATAAGTAATGCTATTCATAGAATTTACTCTTCGAAGACGATATATATTGTCACTGTTGTCACTAATAATTCTTTTTTTAAAAACATCATGCAATCAATGTTTCCCCTTCTTGACTACTAAAACACCGCTGCGTTCGTATGCCATGTTATGTAAGTAAGATCCAGCCTTAATGACGAGCTGAAGAGAATTCCTAATGCGGATGTGGAATAATAATGCATTACATAAATCTAAAGCAAATTGAAGTCAATAATTTTTTGAGCCTTTCAATTGTCAATGCAAAAAAATCAATGTCATCGCATACTACTTTCACGCTCTGCCAAATATTTTTTATTTTTGTACGAATCCATTTGAGTTTTCGCTATTGTGCCATCCGTTTAGCCAAAACAAGCTAATTCGACAAAAAATAATATCCCTTTTCTCTCAAAATGTTTATCAAACCGCTTTATTTGTTTAACTATATATATCCCATCTCGACTCTGAAAAATCACGATTCTCAGATTGATTTTCAAGAATCCTGGAATGCACGCGCTATTATATAAATGCACAAAGTATAAAAATAATAATAATTACATTCCAATATCATGCATTTCTTGTGAAGAGGCCGAACCTTAACTTCCGAACGCAACTTAAAAATAATCTGCAAGATATTACTCATCATCATATCCATGTCTTGTTCTAAATAATTAACTCTATGTTGAGGGGGAATGATTTGAAAAACTCTTGTGTTGAAGGAAATGGTGAATAATGATGAAAATCTAATTTTGTCTTTTTTCCCTGTGATTCCATATTTTTGTCTGCTCTTGCGAACACACGTGCCTACTACTACGTCACCAAAATCTCTTCTGTGTCTGCTGACCTTCTGCAAATAATCTCAAATAACTAAATGACGATGAATGATGGTGGTGGTGATGTGATGATCGGTGACCTGACACAAAACTGAAAAAACACGCTCTACTACTTTTCTACTGATATTCGATTCTACTACTACTACCACCACTACTACTACTACTTTTACATGCACCCACCAACAAAAAATTATATTTTTACAAAATTATTTCTCAAAAAAATATATATTTTCTCTCTGATCACTACTTTCTCCAATGAATGCAAAAAAATCACTTTCTCTCTCTCTCTCTGCGTCTCTCACGATCTCTTGCCTTGATTGATTCCATCACAGTAAGTGCCATGTTCACCATGCTTTTTTATCTCTTGTTCGCTCGATAAACGATACCTCTATATTTTCATTTTTTTACTCATTTCATTTTTATTACATAATACGTACACTAAATACTACTACCAACAAAACACACTACTTATTTTACGTAATTTCTTCAGTCACTATTTAGTTAAAACTTGTGTTTCCTTTATGTCATGTTCGACATGACATGAGTTTTAAAGCATTTTCTTTTGCTCCAGCTACGCTGCGCTGTACGAAAGTAAAAAACCTTTTCATTTCAGTGAAAGTTCACTTTGTCAATATATCTCTTTCTATATTGCACATTAAGTGAACATGACATGGAGGAAGCATAGTTAAGGGTTTAAAAAAAGATACACCTGTAAATATATTATTATTTTTTCAAATTATTGTAGATTTAGTACATTATTTTCGTAACTGACATTAGCTGGTAATTGCAGGTTAATCATGCGGGTATTTAATAAGTAAGAATACAAAATGCACAGGTAGATTGCAACACACCTCATTCAAGACATTAGTTGGATCAAAGTTTCAATTTTTTTTATATAGAAATCCTAATAACCGTAACTATTCAGTTTATCTCCACCAATCAACTTTGGTTTCAATTATCTAGTAGATAACTAAAAACCCAGTCACACTTGTAGAAACAATAACAATAACATCATTGATCTTCCATATTATTATTTCATTTTTGTCGATTATTTTTTATTTTTGAAACCTATATCATGTCTCTTCTGTTTCCATTAAGCTACAAAATATGTCCGCCCATTTGTAGTAGTTTACCAAAACAAAAATCTTCTTCTGTCATTCTGTCTCCGTATAAAAAAAATCCTGTCCTTTTTGTCTTCTTGTGATTCTTTCTTCATCCTTTTTGTGCCACCTGTGAGTTCCTTATCCCCTGTTTTTCTCCTCATTTTTGTCACCCAGATATGATGTCAATTATGTTCTATTTTGTGACACAACAACAATAAGCAATTTAATTTGGTGAAAATAATGAATTTTTGGATTGTCATGAAATATTTCAATCCCTGAATGAAAAAGGATCCTCCGGTTGCATCTGAATCCGAACCCCAGAACCAGGACAAAGCCTCTCAGAAAGAAGGTTTAAGTTTCCTCATTATATTTTTTATTATTTTCGTTAAAAAGAAGTTTACATTAATAAAATGACTTAGTGGGTTTTACGGCTAGAGATCTTATTGGTTAAAGTATTGGGAGTAGAGGGAAGAATTAATTATAATATGGAATAATAATATTGAGAACATTTAATTTACTGTACGTACGTTACACAATAACACAACAACAACTACTTTATCCGCTAAAGGATGAATGACGGTGTGACGTTGAAAAAATATGCCAGTTTAAAAATACAGTAGATTAAATTTGTGATTAAAATGACAGTTACTACACAGTATAGACGTTTTTGAGTTGCAAGTGGAATACATAAAAATCGAGTTTTATTTCGTGTTGTACATATTATACGAGTTTCTTACATACAATTGAACTTCGAAACGGCTGTTGCACGCTTTCGTGAAAGTAAGTATAAAAGTTGCTTCGTAAATAATCATACTGTAAATTTGTACATTGTTGACTTTATTAGAATTTTGAATTTAATGAAATAATTCTCAGAGAAATACTTGTACATGCAGTACAAGTAAATACAGTAATGCTGTTTCATTGAGATTGTCGAGTTTGTTAATCTTTGCTTTGACGTTGACAGTGAAAGTTTAAAGCTATTGTATTGTCAAAAGAAAAGTATTTTTGTGCATTGGCAAAGTTGTGTAGTGTCAAAAATGGGCACACATTTTGGTCCCCAAAGCACAATTAAAGGTACTGGAAAAGTTTGTTGGGTTTTGTGAGGCGTAATCTATCTGGCTGGGTAAAACGTTTTCCATGTTATTTGAAAAGTTTATGCCGTGGAATGCATTTGAGATTATGACAAGGTTTTTATGCTGTTGTTGATGACACTATCAAAGTTAAATGACGGTTGGAAAGATGGAACGTTACAACAAAACATTCTCCTTTATAGGCGAGGTACCCTACCACCCACACCACTCACATCCGACAAAATGTACAACTTGCTCTACAGACAACTAGTTTTACAATTAGTTCAAAAGGATCGCCTGCAATTACTATAGACATTTGACTGTATACTGCAGACTGTATTTTGTAGCAACATTTTTAGTAATCAGTCTAGTTTATTTGGTGAAATGGGGCACATAAAGACATGCATGAATGTCATCATGATCTCACATTTCATTCACATTATTCACACACTTTCACTCAAAACCGAGTAAAATGAGCTACACGGCAGAAAGCTTTTTATCGTATACGATAGGGCTAATTGTAAGATGGCAGGGAGTTTTTCTTGTGAGTTACGTCGAGTTGAAGTATAATGCCTTCACTGTCCTTGTTGGCGTATAACGGTAGAGAAAGGAGAAAACACTCTTTAGAAACAGACAATAAAAGTGAGGCAATAATTCACCGTTTATTCTCACTGCAGAGCAGACCATTACCTGAATAATTAATTGACCACAGGAGTTGGTTGAAACGTAGTGCAAGCAAGTACATAAAACATATTTGCAGTGAAATGCAATAAAAGAACTTCTAGATGCAGATTGATATGGCATGCCTTCAAGGAAGAACCTCTGTATTCACACATACTGCTTTTGTGCAAAAGATTTAATAAATGAAGAAGAGAGAAACACATATCCTTGTTCTGCGAAAGACTAAAATGCATTGCAAAGAGGAAAGCAAAGTGGGTGAAAGTAGTTTAAAAAAATAAACTGGGATTGAATATGTTTTCCTTATTATCACTCTAAACTTCTTTCTTGACTTCGTAATTTTAATTTGACCAGTTACTTTTGCTTTACTCGCGTACGTAACCCGAAATCCTGCTGGTAATACCGGTAGTTCACATATCGGACTAAAGGTAGACTTTTGAGACGAACTTCTGTAATTATGCAAATCAGCAAACTTTCGACCTCTCTCACGTAACATTATTACATTATGCTTGAAAAGTTCCCACAAACTACTTATTAACCAGTATCGTTTTAATGATTTGATTTTTAAAGGGGCTTTTACATTCTTGTATATATTTGTTTTACACAACCGCTGCTTGTTCTACAACAGTAATATCCGAAATACTTCCGTAACCTTATACTCATCAAACCGTTTCGCAGCGTTACTACACCAAAACCATAACGCATTTTAGCTTCGCAATCTGACAGAGTCTCGAAAATTAATTTTAATTAATAATTTTAATGTTTATGTGAATCACAGCAGTGAGTTACACAGACTGGCATTGCTCAATATGCGTACTTTTAATATAAAAACTTAATTTTTAAAAAGAATTTTGTATTTATATCTATTACGTTTACATTACGTAAACGGTTGACACGTCTTTACCAGTAATTATCCTCCTTGGTAGTTATTTATCTAGTTTTAATACAGATTTGCTACAACGGCTGCATAAATAAACCTGGCCTTTTTAATTGATTCACACGATTCTGTTTTTTCTGTTGTTCTGTGTATTGTGTCGAGTTTTCATCGCCAAAAGTGCACCATCTACCAAATACATCACGGTTGGCGAGCTAAGTAAAGTTATACCTGCTCTGCTGCGGTACAATGATAGCCCTTGGTTTTTCTTTTTGCTCCCACGCGACCCATTCTCACTTTATCCATGCAAGCCAACAAAGGCCATTATATGTGTCACCTGTTTTCATTACTTACTGAACCAGAGTCCGATGCCACATTGTGCCCAACTCCTTGCATTATTCACACAGTCCAGACTATCCACCTCGCTCAGACCCCTTTCTATCGTAGTACATTTCCTCTGTTTCAGTTTCTCTATTATTTTTTTTATTTTCTCTTCAACCCGAATACCAATACCACACTTCATCCTTCTGTGCCCTTTATTCTACTGTCGTAACACATCTTAATATATGTACCACTACTTAACCCCTGTATCTGAATAGATGTTTCTCTGTATATATGTATATATGTTCAATAATCGTCTAATGCATACAATTTATATACTTACATTTCTAACTCACCATTTATACTTATTATTATTCACTCTGTCTTTATATGTATGTACATGTGATTAACCCAGTCATATATGTTCATGAGAAAGGGCTAAAAAATCATCTAAATTGTACATATGCGAGGATATATGTTTGCTATTCGACTTAATATGTTTGTTTAGGATTAATTACATTTTAAATGCTATGTGGCTAGATGTGATGATAGATGCAAAATGATATATGTAATCTATTATGAAAATAATATACTTTTTTCTTTGCGCCCTTCTCCTTATCCATGCACAGCGACGGATGAGCAAGGAGCGGCATTGGCTCTGAAGGAGAAGGACGAGTCAGAACTGACAGAAGACGAGAAAATTGCCATCCAAGGGTTGCCCAAGTTAGGAGGAGATGACAGATGCCAAATCCGCGTACACGAAAGCAAAGAATTCAAGGTATGCAATGAATTTACTAACATTCATAAACGGAATATTTGCGCTGAAGAATATGCTAATTGGGCTTGTCTCTTTCTTCAGAACACCGTCGACAAATTGTTGCAGCGAGCAAATGCATCTCTGTTGGTCGGAACCTCCTCCTGGAAAGAACAATTCATTGAAGCCATCACTGTCAGTGCAGGTCTGTAATCCCAAAAATGCGGCATGGCCCGAGATTCAAGTTAACAGAAAATTATAACCTATTATGTAATATCATGTGGTGAGCAGGTGAGGATGATGAGGGTGGTGATGACGAAGAAGGGGAAGCAGAGGAGAAAGTGCCAAGCTGCGGTGACTATGTCATGCATTTCTTGACCATTTTCTGGAAAATCATCTTTGCTTGTGTGCCTCCTACAGGTAGCCTTTTCAATTTCCTTTGGCAGGCTGACAAATCCTGTTGGCTATGCTCTAAAAATTACATATTTTTTATTCTTATGCATTCATAAAATGTTCATGATGTATACTCCATGTACATATATATGGCTAGGTACATTTTTCAGTATGCTAAACTAGGAACGAGGTAAAAGAAAATTAGTAGGAATTATTAACGGTCTTGTGATGTTTTAACAAAAATAATTACATGTGAATCATATTTAGATTTACAATGAATGAACTAATTCAATTGACTTTGAAGTACTTTAAATGATGATAAAAATGATATAGACCAGTTGGAGTGTTGTTATATTATTGTATACAGACATCGCAAATGGATACGTAGCATTCGTTGTCTCGATTCTTGGAATCGGTGTACTCACAGCGGTAATTGGTGATCTTGCTTCACACTTGGGTTGTACTGTTGGGCTCAAGGACTCTGTCACAGCCATTGCTTTCGTAGCTCTGGGAACTAGTATTCCAGGTAAAGATGCACAGCCGAGTAGGAGGAAAAGCATTCATGTGCTCTTCTGTTCCCTACATACATGCCTGTAAATTATGAAAACTATAAGAATGAGCAGAGCCCACGCACAACAATGATTGATTTTTTGCTTGCAAATTATTTGTTTCAACCGTAATTTCTCTATTATTATTATTTTATTTTTCTTACTCTTTCAGTTATAAATGATCCCGCGCAATTGTTATTAAAACATGAAATGCCTACAGATTTGATATAATGGAGAATGAGAATGATGACATGAAAGTGACTTATCAATTCCGTAAATAATCCAGATTTATAGTTTGGACTGATTTTCACCCAGCACGCTCATCGTTCAATATGTTATCCCTTCTGTTTGGAATACCTCTTTATTTTCCCTTGTTATAATTAAGTGTTTGTTATAAGATCACATTATTCTTAAGTTTTCAAAAAATGGGGAATTCGTAGGTCTGACTAATTAGTTAAAGGCCGCACACATTACGCTGTGTAGCTACCTACATTAGCGTATTTCTTTGTACACACAGAGGCAAACATGAAAGGTTGATCAACAACTTACAACGTATTAGAGTATTAGGTGTACTTATCAGAGAAGGAATTATTGAAGGAATGTAGTTTGCAAAATTTATTGGCTAAACGAGACATATGAGTGACACACCGGTAATAGAATTATGTAGATGGCACTGGCACGCACATCACATCCTTCCAGCATAATGGCAGGCACGTGGTGAAAGTTTCATGGCATCCATATTTCTCGTGTTGTTGACATAAAAAATGAAAGGATTGGAGTGTAAGCTGAATGATGAAAGCGATAAAAATTGTAGGACGGCTCATACATGTTTACGTATACATTCTGTGACAAATTACGACTGTTCTACTCTTTTGGCTAACTTCTAAATCATGCATAAGATACTAACAGTAAGTGGCCTCTTGAAAAATTATGAGAAGGATGATGATGCTACCCAAATATTAAAATGTGTTATTCAGATATAATGGATGGTTATGTAACGTTCGTCGTGTCAATCTTAATGATCGGTTGCCTGACTGCGGTGATTGGAGACTTGGCTTCCCATCTGGGTTGCACTGTTGGCCTCAAAGATACTGTCACCGCCATTGCATTTGTCGCATTGGGTACCAGTGTCCCAGGTAAACTCACTGACTCAAATTCGAAAAGGAATTGTCACTAGAATGATAGTCGACGACGCGTGTGTCTTTTCTGTAAACCGCAGCTATCTATAACGTAGTGTGTAGAAACTATTCAAAAATACAAAAACTTCTTCTATTTCTCTGTCCTATTATCGCTACCAACCAACTATCCGCTGAAACTGTTGCGCTGTCTATTCCAAATGATACTGTGATGCAGTATAGCACACATAGTGGCGTTTTTGCAATTTAGAAAAAATAACAATAATCGTAATACTTGCTGGTTTTCTGCTACTATATAATACAAAGTCACACTACGAGCAAATAGGACGCAAAGAGGTAAAACGAACTGAGCCCGCTTTTTATTGCTCATCATAATCATTCCAAATGGTTATTGCAATGCTATTGGAAATTGTGTGTAATGATTTTCCGTAGTGGAATGAAAATGACTATGCCAATAATGAGCACAGCGCAGCGCAGCACGGTCTGTTTGTCTGTGTGCAAGAAAGCAATAGAATGTCTTTCTTAGAACGTAACATATTTTCACAAGTGTGAAGTGAAATGCTATGGGGTTTTGAGTCAGTTATAGATACTTGGATGACTTTTGTAGAAAACAAATATTAGTAGTATAGTAGACATATGAACATGTTGCAGCCAACCGATTGAATGTGCGCTGAAGTGAAAGTAGTAGAGCTAAAGTAGAGTGAATTAGGTAATCTAACCTAGACCCCTAACCCTTGTGCAAAACCACTGCATGTTTACGCAGATGCAGGAATATACTGTAATTTTAATGAAACATATAATCATATATGTTTACTGTACAAATATGCAGATGTTGACAGGTATAACTGTGCATCTGTGTGTATACACGCATTTGTGTGTTTCACTCATGTTGGTTTCCACTGATTGAAACCTTACAATGACCCCATTGTTCACCTAAACTAGATTTTTGTTTCCTTACGTTTCCGTATACCCATTTAAAATTTTCAAGGACACGGTCCGTCAACCCATGCTGCAATGAATTAAGGAAATGTAGTATGTAGTTTAGTAATGCACTATGAAGTAATTGTTAAAAATGAATGCGTATAAATATACATGCATGTACGGCTTATAGTCAGTTATGGAAATGAGTAGACAAAAGCGGTGGTTGTTTTTGTTGATAAGACTAAATACTCTCCTATTTACCCAGCGAATCACGCCTTTTATTATACACGAGTACAATGGGATAAGTAAACACCATAATCGAGTAAAATGACACTGGCACTCGAATTTTAGTTACGTACGGTTAGTGTGGAAATTATAACATGCCCTTCTTGTCGTGTTAAGTACGTCACGGAATAATAATATTTAATAAGAACAGCAGTGCATCAATGCACAGGACAGTATAAGCTGCGTAGTAAATTGACATATTAGATCAATTGTAGCGTCAGAATTTTGGAAAATGTGCATGTGCGACTGATGGGAGATGATAATTGATAATACTCATATAATTGTGTGTGTTCACATTTAACCGCTCCACCAGTTTCCCTCATTTCATTCACCTTGCCCTTCGTGTACACAAAACTGGGATGCTACCTTCAAAGAGTTGCATGACAATTACACTATGATGCATTTTACCCTACAATAATTCATGTTCAACAACTATTTCCTTCACACTGATTGCATTGTGAATATCCATTCCATACCCATAAATATAAATGCTGCCTGTTGAACGCTCTAAGTAACGTACGCGAGTGGCATCTTGGTCTTGACAATCTGTGTGTGGTGTGTTTGCAAATCAGAAAATCGAAATGTTACGGCTTGAATGGAATTTACACATTTATAAAAAATACCTTGTCCAATTTTATCTGCATTTACCCTTGTGGTGTGTGTCGTGCCAATGTTATATTAATAGTATTATGACGATGACGATGGTGATTAATTAATCAGTTTCCAAATAGTAGAACGTAATATTTAGGATTAATAATTTTGTTTTGTGCATTCCGTTTTATGATTTTATAATTTGTGCTATATGTGCTTGGAATATCTTACAAAAATATTTCTTGCCTTAGTGGACAGTGCTCAGATGTGCACAATCCAAATGATTTTCCTTAATTGTTTCGTTCTACCTTATTACCCTCTAGATTATATGTTTGATGTGCACTTTTGTGGGTTCCAGTCCACTGGGGTAGGAATTTCTTAGTCCCTTTCTTCATTCCCCTAACTCATGTTGTATATACAATTTAGTGGATCTACTAATCGCTGCATCGAGTTAACACGTTTGACGCTTATCTATGATGTTTTAATGCTTAACGATGCAAAAAAAAGTATCGTTGGCTTGTCTGTTGTGTTGCTCAATACGAGAAGAACAAGTCACTTTACAGTTACTTACCTATTGTCTGGCTTTTACTATGATCCTCTCGCGTAGATACGTTTGCCAGCAAAGTGGCAGCTATCCAAGATGAGTATGCTGATGCGTCTGTGGGTAACGTAACGGGTAGTAACGCTGTAAACGTCTTCCTGGGTATTGGTATCGCTTGGACCATTGCCTGCTTCTACCACGAATACATGAAAGATTTAACTGGTTGTGTGACTACCGACACCTATATCTGTGGCAAATTCAACGTTGACCCTGGAAGGTACTTATTTATGTTTAATTATCTGAAGGAGAATGTACACAGGGTTATTTGAAAAGTTACGACATATTTCACGCGAGAGAGTCATATTGTACTACGCCACGCCATTAGTTGTTATACGTGTAAATGGGCAGATAGCCATTTCGGATCGTTTCAAATATCCCTGTATATTAATTAAAAAGTTCGACTTCCTCATATTTGATTTCGTTCTCGTTTCTTCTAGCTTGGGATACTCTGTCTTCTTGTTTTGCTCCTGTGCTGGAGTTGCCATTCTTGTTATGTTGATAAGACGTCTGCCACAATGTGGAGGTGGTGAACTTGGTGGACCACCAAAGTTCAAATATCCTACCAGCATTTTGTTCGTGTTACTCTGGGTCTTTTATGTCGTCATGTCCTCCCTGGAAGCCTATGGCGTTATCCAAGGCTTTTAAGTAATTTAAAAATACATAAAAAACGGACAACATCAAGAAACAAATTTTTAAATATTTACAGCAAACATGTACTTAAAAATACATGCACCTTTTCCTCTTATATCAGCTAAATTACAATATTATGTTCTTGTTCGTGTTAATACGTCGTATTCGTACAATACATACCAAAGCTCATCTCTTTCTCACCATATTTATCAGTCTACAGACGGAAAAAGGAAAAGTTTTTGAAAAAAATATAAAATGTTTTAATCTAACTAAAAAAAACTTTCTAGATACATTGTAATGTACTGACAAACTATATTAACTCTGTATTTCTACATCTATTCAAAAAACGAATATTATATTTAAAGTATACCAGTACTGTTATTAATGTTGCATCCATGCAGCACTGCTACTACTCAGGTGAGTAAAAAGCCAGATCCATTCCATTCCATGCGGTCTTGTGACCGTCATTCACTTTCTCCACGTAAGCAAAGTGCTTTCTCTTGTTCATTCCGCAGGCATGCTGTTGAGATTGCTAATTTGCGAAGAAGACATCGTATCGCCTCTCTGGGACAAGTCAACCATGTTGCCATTAAAAAATTGATACATACATAACTTATAACTGTTACACTTGTTACATCAAATACAAGATATAGTGGAATTTTTGCAAGTTGAAACGGCTCAACTCGTACATTTCATTAGATTTAGTTTTTAATAATATAAACAATATTCTAAACTTGTATCTATATATGTACGTAAAAAGTACTTCTCGGGTAAGAAATATTGTTCAATATTGATATCTATCTAATATATGTATAAATATATATATCTCTGTCGTTTCAACACAATATTGTGTAAGGAATCCGATAAACTATAGAGTATGGATAGCGTTCGATTTGAAAATTACAAGGGATAAAAGAGATAATAAGACAAAGGTTTTTGTTTCCTCCTATATTTGTGTGTGGTGCGTGTATGATGTTGATCTCCTCTTGTACTTGTACCCACACCACCCCACACCTCCCCATTCACAAAACTATAAAAAATGTTCATGTTTTAGCTCTTCCGCGAGAAGTCAGTCAGTCGTCAGTATACTAAGAATAATTATTTTGGTTGTAAGGATGATGATGATATGGCAGTGCGATGTGCTTTTTTACGTGTTATCTTATTTACCAAAGTAGAAATACACAAAACTTCCCGTGTTCTTGTTGAACATTTATGAATACTTAATATATCGTCCCTTCACATACATAACATTTACTTAATTATGTATGCAGTTTAAAAAAAGACATATTCCATTGTTGTAAGCCCAACTCACAACCCAACAAATATAAAAATACACACAGGCAGCTGGAATCTCCAAAAAGAATGAATGACAAAATGATGTTGAAGCGTAGATAATATGATTTTTAAAACAATAAAAAAAACTTGCAAAATATGTAAAAAAAAAAAAGAACGTCCTCAACGCATGAATCGTGATTGTTTGAAAGGTGCTATACATAAAAAAAATCGTGCTGCTATACATAAACGTTACGTATGTATAAATATAAACTTACCACAGATATCATCTTATATGTTCATTCATTCCAGTTATTAAAGTTGTCCCCAAATGTTAGTAGCAGGCGCTCGTGACGGTATTCATCGAAATGTTATATAAAGAAAAGGCAAAGCTTCTTCCGAAGATGATGAGTGTCGTCTTGAAAAATGCTGTACCACATTTACGTATGGCTGGAAGGGTTCTCTTTTCATTCTATCACCATGTTGTTCCCTTAAACAAAACCGCAAAGAAGGTTGTTGAGTTGAGATGTGCGAAACTTTGTTTAGGATATATGCGAAAGCGCAAAAATCACGTATTAAATTCATTGGGTTGTTCGTGTTGTTGGCGTGACACGACACATGATACTTCATACGAGTAATTTTAGGCGAGGAGAAGCACTGTTGAGACCCAGTAAAAAAAAATACGAGAATATGTGTATTTGTGTTCTAGCTGGTCACAGTGGTCACTATCTGACCACAGACTTATTGTTAAGATCGCATGACGTACTTCAGCCTCCTCGAGTTGTTTAATATATGTGTTGTTGGCGTGACACGACACATGATACTTCATACGAGTAATTTTAGGCGAGGAGAAGCACTGTTGAGACCCAGTAAAAAAAATACGAGAATATTTGTATTTGTGTTCGATCTGACCAGACTTATTGTTAAGATCGCATGACGCGTACTTCAGCCTCCTCGAGTTGTTTAATATATCCAATGTGTAGACGGAATGTCAAATGTCAATTATCAAGCACCTATGTGATTATGTGCATGAATGAGTTAACCGTGTGCGCATAAACGGTGCTACAAAACAATGGAATGAAAGTCATGAAAGAATTTGCATAATGATTTATCAAAAAAGTAACTGAATTCTATCGCAGACTTGTANATTTGCATAATGATTTATCAAAAAAGTAACTGAATTCTATCGCAGACTTGTACGTTTTAAGAGATTTGACTCTACAAAGAATTGTTGTTGTTCATATTTATTATTACTGGTGTTGGTGTTTGCTGTTGAACATCTACATTAAATTAAATTACTACTAATAATTATTGTAAGTTAGGATTTCCTGGATACATATACTCATTAATAATTACTACACTACTATACAATGTAGAATGTTAACTGAAATAATATTTTATAAAGAGTGTGTACATTGGTTTGTATTGTGTTTGGAATTGGAAACGAGATAAGGGAAATATGACACGTGATTTTTTGGATGACCAAGGAAAAAAAAACTTCCTTGATTGAACAAAATATAATTGACCAAATGTGTTTAAAATCATTAATTAAGATGTAAAGGTTCAGAATTAACATTAGCACTACTACTACTGTTGATGTCTCCTCTCTGGTATATCAAGTATGCAATGCAAGTTAACTTTTAATCTCACATTGTCAGGTGCAAGCTCGTAAATAAAATTACCAATCATGAAGTTTCTTGTTCGAATTTACCATTTTCCTTCTTAATAGTTCAGACAACTGAATAATGACATTCAAAGTATATAAGATCACTTACTTATTTCTTAAATTGTGATAACTGCTGTTGTTGGACAGAAGATGCACATTTGCGCCAGATTTTACTGATGAAGAAACATCAACTTTCTCGTTATCTCATGAGTTAGTCAATAAAAAATCTGCTTCTAAAGGGAGGTGTGAACAATAAACCCCTTCCTGTTCAAGAAACTCACCTTAGCTTAGGGTTAGAATGGGTGTTGTTCTGATGTAAATTAATGTACATACGCTTATATGATGGTATACATGCAGAGCCCAATTCGACGAATAGAGATACAATTTTTTTTTGTTTTTTTTTTGTGAAAATTAATTTCGCAAAATACAATTTTACAGAAGACAGGATGCTTCTCGGCAGGATTAGTGCATTCATTGCAATCATGACCTTTTGTACCCTCTAGTAGTAGTCAACCTAAACCTCAACAAATAGTAATCTAGTCTTTGTATATAAAAATTATTAGTTCCTCAGACTGAAAAATTTTACGTAGCGGAATGGTTGTGAATATTATTATATAATGTGCATCTTGCATGTTTAAATTCTCTCCAATGTTGATTCTACCAATTACAAATAACATAAGAAGTTCATATCTGTCTTTAGTTTTCGTGTAAACTTGCTTGGATTCGTTTCGTTCAGTGCAGAAAAAGATTCATCAGTGTATATATTTACTCAGAGGAAAGCACCTAATAAGTTCTGCCTCTACATAAAACCCCTTTTATTGAGACATTTCTTTGATTTTGTGTACTTGATGAATGTAATTTTCGAAGTTATAAATACGTATGGGCTGTAAGCATTTAATGTAAAAATATTAGGTCATTACGTAGAGTACTTGTAAAAACATTGTGAAATGCTTGCTGAAAATCATGTGCCACTTATGAAAGTATGAATATATATTATGATGATATGACTATTTTTATCTCAGCGTTATACGTATCAAATAAAGTTGTTGAGTGAAACAAGTAAACCGGAAGTTCAGTATATTAACCGTTTCTAGCATCACTCTTTCACATGGGCAATATATGTATACCGTAATAAAGAGAGGGTCATGCAAAGCAGCACCTTATTGAAACAAAATACTTTTCCATAAACAATTTTTCGGCATATGCATATTAAAGAAGCTTTTGAATGCAAAATATACTTTAATTCCTCTATGTTTGGATGTATCATAACCAATGCTCGAATATGACATCCTGTAAATGACATCCATTGCGCTTTTTTCGAACATTTCGAATGGCAGCAGCATTTTCTAACATTTGTTACGGGATCGCTTCGATCTCCTCGCGGTCTTCTTCCCCTGCTAGTCACCACCAACTCCTTCGGCAGTTCTTTATCGCGTGTAATATTGCACCATGGACCCGGTGAAAGTTTTGATGAGTTTGGACTGTACTTAAAAACGTTTTCTTCCCGATTTTGGCGCAGGATTTTTGTCTTTGTCCTTTCCAGAAGTCCAGGATTTTTTTTTGCCAGAGTAAGGGTATTCGACACAGGACACAGGTCATGCCAGTTGATTTTTATTATATTATGAAACTGTTACGAATTCTAACAAGTTCACCGTGTACACTTGTACAGCCAGCCACCCACATAGCACAGCACAATAACGATAACGATTAGAGGAAGAAAAGTGAAGTGTGGTGAGTGGAGGATATACACTTTCTTGCAGGGTAACGCGATATCCAAGTTAGCCTAGCTATGCTGTACCGCTGTGATATGAACACAATAGCTTTTTAAGCTGTCTCTTCTCTACGGAATTATTTTGTTGAAAAAAGTTGTTTGAAAACATTTAAATTAAAGGCACCCTTTCTCTACTTCATCCAGTTTGTCAATTGACAAAGTAATCGCCAACTTTTGGAGATACGAATAAGGAAAACTGCTAATCTGGACTTTTATGGCAAACATATAAATGCCATTATAATAAGCAAATAAATATAAAATTAATTTCGAAATGCATTTAATTTATCCCGTGTTCCCAGGTTTTGTGGACATCAATAATGTGAATTTGAATAATATTACGTTTTAGCTTATATCCAACTCTTAAAGAAATAGAAATATATTTCTGCTTCTGAACTAGTGGCAGGGGTGAACTTTGGTTGTTAAAAGTACAAAAAACCATAAAATGACATCCAGTTCCAAAAAAATTGTTTCGTATTTTTACGACTCGGACGTGGGATGCTTCCACTACGGACCAGGCATGTTATTTAAGATTGGCAAATAACGCTCATTAAATTTTGCTCATCCAGGTGTAAACTTTTGACTTTTGTGATACATTTAGGACATCCCATGAAACCCCACCGGTTAGCTGTGACAGACAGTCTAGTCCTTAACTATGGATTATACAAAAAGATGCAGGTGTACAGACCGTACCGAGCTAGTGCACACGACATGTACCGTACCGTTGGAGTTTATTTAAACTTAATGAACTTTCGCTTAGCTTCGCTGGATGATGATTGTTGATTTGTGCGCTTTATAGGTGCCGATTCCACGCTGAAGATTACATTGAATTTCTCCAGCGGGTGACCCCTCAAAACATCCAGGGATTTAGTAAAAGCTTTACTGCTTTTAATGTTGGAGAGGATTGTCCAGTGTTTGACGGGCTCTTCGATTTCTGCTCAATGTATACTGGCGCCTCTCTTGAGGGAGCTGTAAAAATCAATAATGAATGTTGCGACATTGCCATTAATTGGTCTGGGGGACTTCACCACGCGAAGAAAACCGAAGCATCTGGGTTCTGCTATGTAAATGTGAGTTAATAACGGCATATACATCTATATCGGCTCATAAACTCTTTCTGATGAGTTTTATGAAGGTTATCCGTTTGCCTTTGCCTTTTAGGATATTGTGATAGCAATTCTTGAGATGTTAAAGTATCACCCCAGAGTACTCTACATCGATATTGATATACATCACGGAGACGGAGTGCAGGAGGCATTCTACTTAACAGATAGAGTGATGACAGTTTCCTTTCATAAATATGGAAACTACTTTTTTCCTGGCACTGGTAAGCTAAATTTCATATAGTAGCAAAATATCTCAATTAATTATACATGTATTGATACTGTTTAATAGGGGACATGTATGAAATTGGAGCTGAGACTGGACGACTATATTCTCTAAATGTCCCTCTGAAGGAAGGAATTGATGACCAGAATTATGTGCAAGTATTTAAGCCAGTAATTCAGAGTGTCATGGACTTCTACAGGCCCACGGCGATTGTTCTACAATGCGGTGCCGACTCGCTGGCAAATGATCGTCTAGGTTTGTGAAATTTTGTGGTGCCAAAATATGAGTAATCAGAGGAGGTCTGTAAATCCTATTGTTATTAATGTAATTCAAATTTTAAACAGGGTGTTTCAGTCTCAGTACACGAGGACATGGCGAATGCGTTAATTTCGTTAAGCAGCTAAATATTCCACTTTTAGTATTAGGAGGGGGTGGATATACTTTAAGAAATGTAGCTCGTTGTTGGACATATGAGACTTCATTACTTGTTGATGAACCTATAAGTAATGAACTTCCATATACAGGTATAATGAATGTATTTTATTTAATTTTAAGCGGATTGTCTAGTTGTAGTGGAATTGAAATTAGTAATTGACTCATTGCAATCTTCTACAGAGTATTTTGAATACTTCGCACCTGATTTTACTCTTCACCCGGAAATGGTCACACGGCAGGACAACGCTAATCCAAAAAATTACTTGGAGTTGATTGTGAAACATGTTTGTGAAAATCTAAAACTTTTGCAGCATGCACCAAGCGTTCAAATGCAAGACGTTCCTCCCGATGCACTTAATCTGGACAACATTGAAGAATTCAACCCAGATGAACGTTCTCAGGCAGAAGAAGATAAGAGAATTGATGCAGCTAATGAGTTTTACGATGGAGATAATGACGTTGACAGTAATGATGTTGAAATGGCAGAAAGTTAAGTGAATTTGATGATATTGATGAATTGTGTAACTTTCAGCTAAGGTTTGAGAACTGTATGGGAGTTTTGTTTGTACAATGTAGACTTACAGAAAATTATTTTATCAAGCTTCGTGTACCATTTTAAAATATATACGTGTGCACATTATGACAGGGCAATACATATACAGATATATTTTTAAAATAGCTAAATAGATTTTTATGTTGTGTTGTGGTCCTAGTGGTTACATAGGTCTTAAGACATGGATTTTCATAAACATTTTCCCAAAGTATTACCAAACTACCAGTTGTTTAATTGTTTATTTCTACTACAAATACCTAGTATAAATTCGCTACGTCTTGTGTGTTCGCGAAGGTTTTCGCTGTGAATAAATTGATTAGAAAGAGTTTGCTAATAGCAAGCGAGACATTTTTACTGATGAGCATTAAATCTATTAGATGTCAAAGCCAATTGCACATGATCATACTTGACGATTTTACAAGTCCAACCAAATATGAGTCACCCAAAACTTTTAAAGCCAGCTTTTACACCAGTGAATTACATCGTCGCAACAATGCAGACTGCAGTGCAGTTGTGCAGTGTTATTTTTACGCTGAGAATTAGGGAGACTGACTGCATGAAATAAAAGGACATTATTATGGATGGGCGTATATGCATTTTTGGCTCGTAAGTGCATGCAATAAAAACTCCATCTCACCATTTCAATGGGGTTGGTTTTTTGCAGCACAATATAATTTTAAAACATGAGTATTTGGACTGGCAACAGCAGCCAGTAAAAAATGCTACAAACGACACGCACAAAAGAGCAAACAACAAAACAACACAGAGAGGGTGGTTTTTCTACACACAGCAAAGTCGAAAGCAGCAACAGCTTACTATTTACTACTAGGGAGCATATATATACTCTGCAAATGGGGTATCTGGCAATAAAGGCTTAAATATTGCTATTTACTGGGTGCTTGCTTGTGTGCATTTTGCTGGCTCTGGCACACAGGCAAAAGAGTGGATCGAAGCAAGCAATAAGCAACAGAAAAATTACACACAGAAGACACAAAATAAGAATCAACAAGACTGTTCTAGCGCTATAAGCCAAGACGAAAGGGGGAATTAAATGTGTACGTACTACGTACACACATGTATAGAACGTCACATTTTACATGGATATCTCATGAGTTTCATTTGATGTCGCTTGCGAAGATCTTCTTTATCTATTGTGTACAACGTATTCACAAAGCCAGTTTTGCCAGTATACAGATAATTCTGTCTTCTCTCCATTCTGTTTGTATTGTGTATTAGGATAGACACACAACCAGGCAGAATGTCTGTACTTGGGGAAACAAAAAAAAGAATCGAATTTATTACCACCGCCACATGATATTATATGCATTTCACTCATCTACATCTTGAACATTTGTCTGCTGTGAGTGATATGATGTGGATCTTAAACCTATACTCTGGCTGCCTTTCGGTAAGCAGTAAAAAATATCGTCATGATTGTTGTTATTGAGAAGAAAGGATAGCTACGATAGGTAAAAAAACTGGTATAATGACTGAAACTGACTTGACTCACTCACTAAATGTGCTGTACAATTTTACTCGTTCGCTTCGGCTAGGTCTTGTTGTTCGGTTACTCGTGAAAATTGCCTTTGTGTAAATGTTGATGTCCCATATACATCTACGTTCTCTTCTTGTTTAACTCTTTCTAGTTCCTGTCATATATTTGCCCTTTCCATTTTGCAGTTTACGATATGATTGCTGCCATTCTGTATTACACATATGCACAATAGTTCCTTGCATTTAGATTTAGCCGTATTATGATTGGCAGTAGACGAAGTAGCTGGTTCTAGTGGTCCTAGGCCGAAAAACAGCAATTATTTGTATAAAGCCCATAATATAACTTGTGTGTTGTGTGCGTATAATTTCATATCCTTTTGCATATGCATATCACACGAATTAGAATTTGATGAGGTTGATATGAGTCTCACATCTCATCACTATCCTCGAACCTCATCTTCGCCATGATAGTATTCGCTACTTGTACAAGTCTTTCTCCACGGGTACATTATTTTTTAACGACTTTTGCAAATTTCACTCATTCATACTAGCCAAACACATGAGGATGTGGAGAGACGATGAGCGAGAGAGAGCAACCAACCAGTAAAGTTTTTGTATCGCATACGCATATTAGTGAACAGAATGTTGCAGATGTACGTGCTTTACATGCCTTTCTTTTTATGAGTGTTTTTTACCATTCATTTGTATTTGCGTACACACCAGCACACTCTAGTATACAATGAAAAATAATGAAGAGTAACATTGAAATTTATAAAAAGTGAATTTAGAACACAGATTGTTTGTTTCTGTCTGTTGAGCAGTGAGCATGTAAGTGAAAGATTACAGGTTCTTTTCTTCAAAACTCTTGTTTTTGGCAAATAAAGGTTCATTCATTTTTCTGAAAAATAGCTCTTTTACGGAACCTTGAAACATTTATGTTGCATCAAGTGATAAGATCTCCTCCATCCGATATTCATTGCAATTTCCTATCGTATTGCATCTACATGCGTACACCCCTGAACTATATATACGTTTTATTGTTAGTTGTTTTGTCCTCAGCAATTGCATTCCTTCCTGTCTTCCCGATACATTTTTGGAAGATATTCACAATTTTCTTTTTTTAAAGAGTCAATCTGATTGAGTTGTGAAATGCACTGGAACGACGACAAGAAGTAGAGTGAGCCCTTGAAAAAGGAAGTAGTGCATCATCCTCTCATCCCCCTGATCTTGCTGATGTATATCTTCCGTGATTGTGTGCAATGCAGAGGAACGTGTGATCCAGAGAATGTATATAAAGGACGTATTCACTCACAAGATAAGACAGCTTTGAGAGTTGACTGCAACTTAAGCCTGCATACATTTTGGTTTCGCCTTAATGTTCACTTCTTCTTACCACTCGCTCACAAGACAGTGTAGCGGAGAGCATAAGCAAAGCAGCACGTATATATTAGGCTAGGCATTTCTGCTCCTCCAAAGTGAAATGACTTTTCAGCTCTCTGCCATAGTTTTAGGTATATGTGAAATGTGAATGTGAAGTGAAGAAAGGAAAAAGAATAGGGATTCATAATATGTGCTTTCAGTGTGTAGGCCACACGTACTACATAAGCAAGCAAGCAGATGTAGACAATTTTTATATTTATAGAATGCCACTTTTTGTGCAGTATCCGGTTCGCAGTTTCATCCGAAGAACACCAGCAATGGAATAGGTATATTTCCATTTCCACACACACTTTTAACTAAATCCCAGTCCATCCTTTTTTCCATAACCCTTTAGTCTTGCCGTTGCGTTGTGATGTGTGTTTAAAATAAAAAGTGTAACTGAAAGAACAAAAATATTCATCCGAAGAACACCAGCAATGGAATAGGTATATTTCCATTTCCACACACACTTTTAACTAAATCCCAGTCCATCCTTTTTTCCATAACCCTTTAGTCTTGCCGTTGTGATGTGTGTTTAAAATAAAAAGTGTAACTGAAAGAACAAATAATATATTACTCTTCACTCCTCTTCTTCTCACTCTGTCTACCCTTTGCGTACTACTAGCGTTTACATGCACTTGATTAGTATTTAGTGCCACAGGAAGGAAGACTCTTTTGTGTGTTTAATGTATATATATATATCTATAAAGTATCAACACTTCCAGATCTATCAAGATCAAGATTTCACTTGATTTCGTGCAACTTGAAAACTTGTGCTAATGTTTAGACGCCTTCATGCATGGCTACTTTTATACGTTCCATGCTTTGTCTTATGCAATAATAATAATGATAATATGTGTTTATCTAGACTGATAATAATCACTCCAGAATCCGACACGGCATTGGCACATAGTTAAAGTGTGCATGTGCTACACGGAAAATGAGAAAGTTCAAGTGACACAACTACTACTACTGGCGAAGACGCTACAAATTTCTGTGAAATGTGACGCCACGAAAACGGAAGTGGTATATATATATTCTCCATCATCATTCTCTGAAATTTAGAATCAATTTTAGTGCCGGTTGCGTTCCATTAGTGTTTTTGAATTGTGGAAACGACTGTTGCCTACTCATGTATAGTCATCTTTTGCCCAAGGAGGATTTGAGTTAGTCATAGAACAAATTAGTCAAAAAGGCAGCTAAAAAGGATGTTTTTTTTACATTTGCTTCGTTTTTCTCGTGTGTGTGTCTTGGTGAATAATTGAAAGAAAGTGGAAAGGATGACTCATTTGAATCGGTATGATAACAAAAAATGAAGTTGAAATTACTCGTCTTTTGTTGTTGTGGTTGTGGTGGTATAAGAGAATTGGATTGGTGGAGGGGATGATGATGATGATGAACGAGTGGAAAGGATAATACACTGACAGAGACGATGAATGAAATGCACCCTGCAAAAAAGCATTCGAAATTAAGACTATATATGAGTATGAGTTGTATGAGTATTAATAAGAAAAAGGGATGATTTGATTATGCGTGAATGTAATGTAACTCTTTGTGAATTTGAGTGAGATTCTTTCCAAAACCTGTAGGCGTGGGAAATGTAAGGGATTAGTCATTAGTGACTACTTACTTTCATGAATCAGCAGCAGCTAAAAAAAAAACTTGTGTGCAATAATAATAACTACTATAGTGTTAATAGTGAGTTCATGGAACCTCAAAAAGTGGAGCTAATTAGCTTAGGTTAACATCCAGGGTGCTTTCTGCTGGGAGTAATTTTTACACACACATATTTCCAGAAATACAAAAAAAGGGGAAACTTTTGTCATTTGTTAATGGCACCTGGAGGTAGGAGGAGGAGGATTTGTGAGATTTTGAAACTTGGAAACCGTGCAACTGTCATTATCATCAGTATTAGTGGTGGATGTCGTTTTATTTTTAAAAGGTAGCGTATGCCAAATATATCCTGTTTTAAAAGTCGGGCAACTGCATACATTTTTTTAATATGTCGGCCAGTCAAGTTTGAGATTACATTCAGCAACACTCAACATTTTAGCTTGTGTGTTCTCTCTGGGAGTCTGGGATAACTCTGATAACGTAAGTGTCAAGTGTACTACTAACTCATATAATGTTCTTTTTATAAACATGTAAATCCCGAGTAGCAAGTAATAACGTTTCCTAATGTTGGTTGACCGATATCATTTGGTTATTTATTAATTATATAACGGGATGGAATCGTTCACAGAATTGGGAGTTGTGTGTGGATGTATTTATTCTGCTATGACGTAGGTTATATGATGTTGGATGCGGGAGTACACTTCGTATTATTTGCATAAGATGCATCATTTATCTAATCAGCCTTTTCCACTTTAGTCAGCTAAGCACATGGTTGACTATTTGCATCATTGAATGTGGTGGTATTAATACGGTACGGTACTACGGGTTTTATTTCACGCCCGAACCACAGTCAACAGTTGACAATAAATTACATGACGTCTTTTTTGTTTGAAATTAATTACTCATGTAAACACTTACAAGTTACAGCTTGGTTTTGATATTATTATTATTGCCTTTTGTAGCATCAAATAACAGTTTATTGTCCATTCTGTTCTTAATGTGTACTGAAAACTGACGCGATGAATGTAAAAGCTAAGACCAAATGGTATAGATTGTCATACTTTTTTTTAGACATTATTGTTCACAACCGGCTTGAATTTGCGAAGGTAGTTTAATAACCATATCGCGATCAAATGAGGTTATAAAACCTTTTCTTAATTACGATGTTGTTTTACTTGTAATTATCTTCAGTTGACCTGTTTTTCTTTTCATTTTAAAAAAAACTGGCGTGTACACCACTGCGCTAATAGTGTTATTGAGCAGACACAATCAGCAACTTTATTACTTGCTAAAGACGAGGTTACTTTTAATGTAATGTTATATGTATTAAGCTGTTGACGAGTTGATTTGCTGAAGTAATATCTATTTTTTTCCAGTTTGCAGTAAATTGTAATTAAGAAGCCACAAAAGTATATAGCCATGTCGGGCTCAATGGTGGAGGTGCTGAAAACAACGCCAAGAATGGGTCGCAGATCAATGGCATTGGCAGACATTGATCCCAAATATGTATCACAGGTACGTGCGTGCTTTTTGACACACAGGATACAATTATTAAGATTTTGAGGCTCGATATTTGTTTGAAAAGTGGACTCATGATCTTATTTGACATATTGGCATGTTGGGTTGGCGTTGGATATTATATGTTTTGCGAGGGCATGTTAGTATGCTGTACACATTGCACTACTACATGCAAACACCCTTTGTAATTTATGCAAATTGTATGAAATCAGGGAAATTGTGTGGTACTTGTACAGTTGTACCGCTGATCATCATGATTTTGTATTGTTGATGACGATAAATAAATGATAGTTAGTTGTGTGGAATATGTTAGCTCTAACAAAGAAGAAGATGGCCTGAAAATAAGATTGAAACCTCGAGTTTAGCTTGCTGCTTGCGGTTTTCGTAGTTGGTGTGTACGGTGAGGTCAATTGTTCATAATGACCACGGAATGTCCCGTTAACAACGAGATGTCATTTCGTTTCTCGTCTCGTATGTAGTATTGCATTGCAACGCATTTCCTTGTGAAACAGTGAAGTACTGGTAGTTTAACAGTATTCACATGTATTCAAGTAACCGCATCGGTTTTGTAAGCAGTATTTTTATGTGTACAAAGACGGGGACGCGAAAATTATCCAATATCTTTATCTGCTTTCAAATCGTGTTAAAGTAACAGGAAGACAGCTTTCGGGCAGTATACTTGAACGTATTCGTAGTTACGAAAGACTGAAGAGTAGAAGCATTTGACGACTGATGCACACTTGGAAATTTGCTAAAACATTTATCAACGTTATGCATCTACGGTGTTCTGTATGACACTGTTGAAGTCGGCAAAATTTTAATAATTGTTGCATGAGCTGTGCTCTAGCTCCATGCATAATGAGCTAATAAAAATGTGCATACATTACACTTGAGATAAGCTGTGATATGAAGAGTAACGATGGGATGTTATGTTGATACTTGAGTGATACAGAATTGGAACTTCTATGTGTCAACACGGCATAAAAATAAAAACCCGGAAAGCTTTCCATATCTTCACGTCACTATTGACTGCTGCAAACGTCACAAAACTTAATACTATCGTGCAATGCTATACTCGACTCTCGAGCGACAAATGATATACATATCTTATCAAATAGCATAATTTAAAATAGATTTCCGTATACTGAATAGCAAAGACAGAAGACGTTTACGTTTGTATAATGAATATATGGGTTGGGTATTCATAATGTAATGTAGCATGTTCGTCGCATTTCGGTGTATACCCTTTTGACGCATCCTACAACGACCAATTTCACTCTAACACTATTTAAGCTGTAATTATTTCACATAAATCCCATCACATTTTTTAATGTGAGAAAAGTTCATGTCTACTCGAAATGGCTACGAATGGTCTGCAATCTGTACGGGGTGCTTACAGAAACTTTTTATACAGGGTTTGATTTTATTTTACTTTTTGCTTATCTTGAAACTATAAAACACAGATTGGATCGACCTGCATGAACAAAACATGAGAAGAGACACATGATCAGTGAAATCACTTAATAATATGAATATGCAGGCATGGCTTCAATAAAATTAATCTCGTCGTATTGGTTTATTACTGTCTTAGAATCTTATATATCATGCGTAAACTATTGTATTTTGTTGAGTAAACTTATAATTACGCGACAAGTCAAGCATGCAGCAAAGTGTTATAAAAAGTATATTTAAATGAATATTTTTTAATTTTTTTCAAGAGTGGTATATGGGAGGCATCTGAGGTGGAAACATCCAAAGGAAGTATCCGTATTCAACATCTAACTGCAGTAGCTACGAGTTTGAGATCAGTCAGTTCGGGAAGTGGAGCTACATCAATTGTTGGTGGACCACAAAGCAACCCAAGATTTCCGAAACTGGAGGAATGTGCTCACTTTCATTACGACTATGTAGAACTTCCAGTGCTCAAGGTAGTAAATTCCATCATCTCTGTATATTTGAAAGGAACGTCGATTTCAATGTGGAAAATAGTTGTTACACACACACAACTAGATTGTGTCGGACGAGTGATTATAATGATGACTAAGGATGACTTCATCCAAATACGTAATGTGGCGCACTTTATTTAAAAAAAGACCAAATATTCCATTTTAATCTCAACTCAACCTAGAGGAGTGGCAGTAATCAGCGGCTAGCTTTTTTTTATTTAATGTTGTCGGCAACAAAGCGTCCATGAAATGAAGTAGTTGTACCGCTTATACTGCATAAAGCCCTATGGAGGCTGTTCACTTGTTATTTGTTCATTTTGGAAGGATAGTAATAATGGGCTTTGTTTTTAAAATAATAAGCAAGTCCATAATTATTTATACTGTGTTTGTAGTCACTAGTACTAAGGGATCAACTAGAAAGCCTAATATGCTTCGTGCCCATATCTGCTTTGAAATTTTTCGCTCATCATCAGTAATTAATTATGAAGCATGTATAGTACATACAAATATATATCAACAACAACCACAGTATATTATATCGATGAAGACGGAAACAGGTACCTGAACAAAAGGGATGAGGAAATGATCATGGTAGATTTTGACTCATCTGATTTTTTCTGCCACGCACGGCCCAGCGTAATGCACGACGATAAGAGGCATCTGTAATATAAAAATGCACTGGGATTACTTTTCATTATCACCATTGTCAAGTGGCGATTTTTTACTGTATAAACATCTTTCTCTCGACACCTATTATTATAAAAGCATTTTTATTCAATAAAGCACTTTCAATTTAGCTACATGCAGTAGGCTAGGTGGAGCTACGTAATACCAGTCATGCATAAGTCAGTACACCGTTTAGAAATTTCGAAATTGAATTTTTATGTTAAAAGTGTCGATCGTCAATCGTATCATCATCAACCTCTCAACTGGTCGTACCGCATGCGATTCTGTGCTAACTGTGTTAGGGACAGTATTTTGATATCTTGCTTTTATTTTATTGAGTCTTAATGTCAAAATGAAAATCATTACCAAACAACAAAAGTTTGCTGGTTGTTCGATTGCCAGATAAGGGGTGTCAACTATGAGAGTTCATGTCTCGGAGTCATTTTCTTGTCAAACCCTTAACAGATGAGAGACGTCGGACAACCTTCAAGCAAAGAAAAACAGTTTTTTAAATACTCTGTATGCTACAGTTGCTTGAATTTCATCGTGATAAATGGCATCATGCATTAATTTCCCATGTATAATTCGCGTTTCGCGTAACTCTCATATTCATTAATTTTTTTAGCATTGTGTGCGCGAAAGATGAGATAAGCCTATTTCGAATGGGTAAGTGCAGCAGTTATAAAAAGTGTGATTGTGATAGAGCATGTTAGCTTACAATCAGTTATAGTTACCTGTCCTGCAACTTTTGCCCAATCTTTTCTTGTTAGGTGTTGTTGATAATCGCTATCTGAAAAAGTTGTTAAAACTCATTAGCATTTAATTTCTACTTTTTACTATGCTACATGATGTGTAGAGAAAGCGAATATATGGTGAGGGCCGAATGGGCAATTAGCTAGAATTTAGTACGTAAAGGAAAAAGGCTTACTGAAAATGACGTGACCCAACTTAAATGGTTTTAGAATTCTTCATATGACATTAATGGAAGTGAAGACGGGGAATTGCACCGCCTGATGAAAATTACTATATTGTGGAAAATTAAAAATGGTTTTTGCTAATCAGGGCTAAGCCATTTTGAATTCATTTAACGGACGATTGCCTCGTTGAGGTGGTTTAAAAGGGATGAAAATTAAGGCTTAATTAGAGGACAGTAGGTAGGTTAAGAGAAAATGGCAAAGAAAAAATCAATCGCTGAAACTGCAGGTTAAACACGAGGAGTGTGTCACACATTCCACACAAAATGCATTCGCTTTTCTGAAATCCCTTTCCATCTTATGGTGAATCATTCCTCATGATAGCTATCGAATAACCTGCACCTGCATTTCTTGGCCAACGTGTTTCGATTTCAATATAATAGTAAGATATAAACCATATTGTTATTCTGCTAAAGTATGGTCACGGATGTGTATTCGGCGATTGGCATGGAATGCAATATTTTATGGTAGACAAGCACGATAAAAAGGAACGCACTGAAGGGGAAGCTAGCATTGATGAACAGTCAAAATAAAATTCATGCAATGACCAAGACCCTTTCTTTTGTTGAAATACATGTTTTATAGTAATAAGCAGCACGCTTGTTTGTCTTGTTCGACCAGACCAGATTTACTTTCTTCGACCCCTACAAACATATTACCATATGATATTTTCATGCATATATGCTGTTTACTGGTACTTTCATGCATTTTATGCATACTGCATACTTACACTTACCTATTCACATGATTTGCCTTCCTCTGCGTTCTTCTTTGCACAACATTTTTGTTCTGCAGCAACAACTTGTCCCCTTTCTGAATGAGAAGAAGTTATGCTACATTACATGTTTTACTTCTCTCAGTGTCTTGTGACTTTAGCACAACAGGGTTGTTTTTTGCAGTAAACAAAAGAGCAGTCGTCGGCTGGTAATTTTTCCCGTACATTCACAACTTTACAAGTGTAATGTGCCTTTTAGGTAAAGTATAAGCTCATTTATGCATAATGCTAGATTGCTCTTTGACGAATTTTATTCCATTTTGTAGATAATATTAAGAATTACACGCACGCATGACTTGGGCCTTTCTTTTTCTTACTCGTTAGGTAGCTTATCAACTCTGTGCCAGTGCCGAACTTTTGATGAATCATAGGCTTTTTTGTTTAGTATATATGTGCAGTAATGATGTTGATAATGTGATCATGCCCCATGTATGATGAATATTGTAGAAAGCATGTATAGAGTATACTGTATACATGTATGTGTGATATGATATGTACATATATTTTGGCAATTTCATTTCGTGAAGAACAAGGGTGTGGTGGTAGGTGGTCAAGCCTAAGAAGCCATACGAACTTTTTATTATAGCTTTGGCGTAATAGTATAAAAAAGCAATTCAATCATTTCAATCAGAATCTTCGTAGTTTGTTTGCTGCTGCTGATGTGTTCTTGTGTACATGGGAAGATGAATAGCTTTGCTAACATGAATGTAAAAAGTATACTCAGAGTATATACTAATACTAATGATGAGAGATTCATCACTGGTGGCTAACTGACTGACTAGCTGACTAACTTGATTTTTGATGAAATGCAGCGTAGCCATCCTAGAGCGGCGAAGCTCGCAAAATGCGAAAAATCCTTGGCTTGCTTACTAGGCCAATAAACTGGTAAAAGATGCTGCGTTAAAAGTAAACCGCTTTTAAAAAACCACAGTGCAAAAATTTTCCTTCCTGTTTCCCTTTATCATCTTTGCATAGCCAACCTAAAAACTAACCACAGGAGAGTTGCTAGTAATTAGTTTTCGTTTATATTGAGGTAAAATGTTAAACTATCATGATATGATTGTGGTTTGGTGTGATGATGAACAGGAATGGGAAGTTAGTAGAAAAAGAAAAAATGGATTAGAGACTGTCTAGATAAACCTCGTGGGTATCGATACTAAATCTACTTTTTGGTTCAAATGTTGAGGATGGTTATCATTCATGCTAATGGCTTATACCCCAGTGATCTGCTTTGGTAAAATTGAGAGTTGAAATTTGCTAAAAAAAATAAGTTGTTTATGTGATCACTGATCACCATCCGAAAGATTGAGATCTCTATATGTGTATCCTTGTAAGAGTCGTGTAAAACTCGTGAGGGGCGATTTGATGTGGGGACGTATTGATCTTTACTCGTGCACAGCAAGCAGTGCCACGCTGTTTGGCTGCATCTCTGAGTGGCATGGTTGGTTGTAATAACTAAAGAATAATAAGCAAAACGCGGATGATGATTATAACTAAAATAGTGAAAATGGAACAACGACGATGAATTTCGTATTTCATATGTACATATATAACTTGTTTGCATAAACAGCAACAGCAGAAATATGCTCTCGTAAAAAGTTCAGGCTAACTGAGATTTTCAGAGATTTTCATGATGCGTGCTATATGTGTACATGATTTGAATGTGAAAACCATCAATATATAGGTATGTATGTGTATGCTAAATTTATAGCATCCGTACCAGAACGGTTTTGTATACTCTCCGTAGTTTCACGGTGTCAGTGTCAGAAAGAAAAAAAATGAACGAGTTTATCATAGAAGTTTGTGTTGGTGAAGATTTTAACTGACTGACTGATGATGTGTTGATGATAGCCTAGATTTGCATTGCAGCCCTATGGATATTTGTATTTTTAGAAATTTCGCGTGTTTACTCTTCCTAGAAATTATTGAGCATAATAAAACCTTCCAGTTTCACAGGAATAAGTTTATTTAGATTTTCTATTCATCTACCTACGTAGATGATAAATGTTCTCCAATATGCTGTTGGTCAGCGGCCAGCGGTACACATTCTCCTAATCTAATTATCAAGTAATCCTTTGACATATGCATTAGGCCGACAAAAAGCTGCCGTGAATGTTGAGCGTGAATCATCAAAACCCTTATATTGAGATGTTCTTTTCGATACGGATTAAAACTAAAGTCATTGTATGATGGCACCATGTGCAATCTGTCTGCCTAGGCACTTTGTGCCAAGTCGCCGACTCTCATTTTGAGTAATTTGTCAAATTCGCTTTTTCGCTTCCCGCTGATTCGCAAAAGACTTTCACATAAAATGATAAAATAATAGGAGTGAAATTAGGCAGAAAATTATTCATAATTCATTCTCATCGAAAAGCATTCCCCACTGCACACAGACGATTGCATATAGTTGAGTGTCATGTCTATAGAAATGTTGATAAAGTACCTACTTGAATTTAAAACGATTGAAATTAAATTGTATTTTCTTTCTTTTCCCCCTATATTCAGATCCTGATTCGAGAAGATACTATCAAGTCAATTACATTACCGGTGGATGAAACCACAGACAAATGTGCTTTTGCAATTGAGGTAAGTTCAATAGGAAGTGCTCACTCTTAAGATGCTTCTACTTCTGTGAGTAAAAAAATAAATGATAAAATGCAATTTACGGATTTCTCCTCGCATCCTCATTACATTCCTCAAAAGACCATTCAAATCGTATCGTTGTTGTAATGGTGCTTTAAATAGCATCAGCTGTCATCAGGATGATGAAGCGGACGGAGAAAATAAGAATTGAGCATATATGATGCATGGCTTTGATGAAAGATTTATGTCCATTCCGCCACCACCAGAAATTCGAGTCCTTTTTGCGTATCCTTTTATACAACAATGCGAAAGACGCAGGCAATTCTCTCTTTTTATAAAAACATGACGCGTACATCTGCTCATGCACAATGTTTATTATTACCTTCACTAATGTGAATATGACATGGCTACTGAGTGAAGATCATAAAGATATTTATTCTTGATGAAAATTATCTGCGACATGCAAACACCAAGTTAAGTGCAGGAGCGAGCGGAGAGATATTGAAAACTTTTCACAGCTTTTCAGTCGAGCAAAGCATGCATAATGTTTGGTTGGTGGTGGTGCGTTTGCGAAATGATTACACGGTTGTTAGGTATGCAGGCGAAGAAACTGGTAAACAGTTGACAATTGTATAATAGTCACTACACCACATAGAGCTGCCAAGAAAGAAACTTGAGAAGTAGATTTTTTTTATCCCTACCAAGCAAATGCCAAAGTCATAAGGAGAGAGAGTTATTCCTTATCTGTTTACTCCAACTAACTGGGTAACTACAAGCGTAATAGTCAACACGAAGTTTAGAGTTTTACAATATATGTACATAATATCTTTTTTACTCACAGTAAACTTTCTTGAGTGGCTAAGTGCAAACACTAAAGGCTGGTAATTCTTAACAGAGAATTTATTAATGCTGTTTAATTTGAGTTCAGGAATATGTGTCACTTTGACTGATTGAGTGACTGGCAATAATTTTAGGAATTAACCCTTCTCTAGTATTACCCATTGACTCTTCAAGTTGCAGTATTTATGACGTGTTTTACAGCGTATTTAACAATTTCATGTCACAAAAAGCAGACCCTTGTCTGTCTATTCCGGCCCGTTACGAGTAGTATGCTGGGTTTGCGTGTAATATTCTTTTTGCTTAAATGTGTAATAAGTTTATTAGAGGAGGTTTGTTTTTGTTCACATGAAATGATTAAAATTATGACGATTGCTGTTTCCTTGTCCAATATATTACTGGAACAAATAAATGTAATATAACTCCAATAACGAATAACGCTTCGCTGTTATGGGTAAAGCCCATGAGATGGTACGGTGAAAATATTAGGATGGATGGACGCAAACTATAAACTATGTAAGATTCACGTTTCACAATTTCATCCTTCCTCACTTCCCCTGACTCGTATGGTTAAATGATGTGATGTGATAATGTGATGGCCGTTCCTATGCACGTGTCCTTCTCAATCCATTAAAGCAAACAATTGACGTTGTCTCCAATTCACTGCATGCCAAAAAGCCAAGTCGGCTGTGAGAGAGATTTTTCTGTAACCTTACATCACATATCACATCACATTTTTTTCTCATATTGTTCATCTCAAGCTTTATGCACATTAAATAATGATGATTATGATAAATGGTGGACTGTAAAAATGGTCTTGTAGCTTGGTATGCTGTCTGAGACTTTATCATCTGCACATTAATTGATGTCTTCCACCAGCCCCGACGCTCCTTTAGAAATATCACATTGTGACATGTGTGTGTACTTGTTTAATCATGATTTTTTGAATTTCTACATGACAAATCTTGAAAATATGAGCGAATAACGCAGGCAAATTCGTTAGCTTAAGGGGGTAAAACCTGTACAAATTCACTTATTTGAGGAGTTGGATTACTACATTCATTAAATTAGTATTCATAGATTCATGCTAATTTTTCTTCTTCCAACGTAAAAGTTGTAATAGTTGTGTATTACTAGTAATCTTTTGAGCACGTCCACGACATTCCAAGCGCTTTACTTTGCCCATAATTAATTACTTTCGATCTTCTACAACAAACCTTTAGAGGGAACAAAGAAAAATATATGACTTGATTTGATGTACTTCAAATCTTAAAATTTCACGTTGTTTTATTTTTATTTTTCGATTTGATGGTAATAATACCAATGGTTAAAAGGCAAAATGGCCTACTCATTATTAAAAAATTGAAGAGTGATAATGAGATATAGTGAAAAACAATGGCAAAAGTGCGAAACTGAATCACATCAGAATCAGACCTATACATACAGCGAAAAGTGTAAGAATTGAGCTCATTAATCATGACGATAAGCCTTTACGACTATTCTAATATAATCTGCGATTTGATCTCTTGCAAGTGATTCAAATCAGGTTGACAAGATTAAGTTCATTTCCTCACTTGTCTCGTTACTGCTTGTAATATAGTTGTATTGTAAGTTGTAAAACACGATTGGTTTGACTTTTTAACGAGTCGTAGATACATGTTCATATATGAGCTCCCTTTCGGTGATTTCATTTCATTGTGAATGGTAGCAATGGCCGTGTGCATGCAATGAGGTCGTCGCAAATTTTCAACAAGTCGTGCAGTCACAGTCCAAAAGCAGTCATCTACGTCCCTATATTATGATTAGTTGATGGCGGTGATGACGATGACTATGCGATGCTGGCGAATAAAA
Organism: Dicranocentrus wangi; assembly: GCA_036850665.1. Classification (NCBI taxonomy): domain Eukaryota; kingdom Metazoa; phylum Arthropoda; class Collembola; order Entomobryomorpha; family Entomobryidae; genus Dicranocentrus; species Dicranocentrus wangi. The sequence continues at coordinate 21,601 of JAANSN010000121.1, read as the reverse complement.
ATATTATGCACGATGCACGACTTCACTTCTCATTCTGCAAAAGGGATCTTCATGATGATAGCAAAAGAAATACACTTCAGGTTTCAACTATAGGACTGGTTGCTCGGTTGGATGGAGCGAGAAGCCTTCATCATTTTGAATGACTTCGTTGAAGAGTGCTAGTCGCGAGTTAATGCTTGCATATAGAAAACTGTCTAAGTATCGAGTTGAACATAGGACTGAAGAGATAAGAAAGAAGAGGAAGGATGAAGGTAATAATAATAATGACGATGATTATTATGATACTGCTTTTTGTGGAAGATAAAAAAAATCTGTATTTTTATGCGGCATGTTAAATGTATATAAAATATAAGGAGGTACATACAATTGTATACATGTAGGTTTGGTGGATGCTCTTACAAGCAGTAAATCCCCATTAGGAACGTCATTGCAGTGCACTTTTTATGAACGAATGAACGCTTTTACAGATTTGGTAACGGCCCCATAAAATTCAACGTGTGGTAAACTACGATGAGAGAAACGGAAGGTGCGCATATCAAGAAATGTAAACATATGGCTTCTTTCCTTTAAACATCTCGAGTATAAACTGCACACACAAATTGGCAGTTCACACTGCTCACAGTTAAGTTGCAAGATGAATATGAATAGAATCTTGCATGTATAACTTGAAAGTGACTATGTCCTCTCCTGTGTATGCTTCCATAAGTCATCCACACTGTTCCTTTGGTTTGGTGTATGTATAAGGGATAGGATAATAGGACAACAGGTACTGTAAAAATATCTCATCGTCCATGTCATGTCGCCTCGAAATATCAATCGGCTTGAGTATTATTTTTCAAGTCATTTGTAATCCCACCCCACCAAGCGCCATAAGCGGTGTTCACTGTTTGGTAAAGCAACTTTGTCCCCAGCGTTAGAGCAATGCTTCGACGACTGTGTGATGTGATGATGAGAAGGAAATAGGAAATGAGGATTAAAAAGTCGAGTGAATCATTATTCAGTTGCTTCTGCTATTATTATTATTATTATTTCATTACCCACCCGGGTTGGATAATATAATATTTTATGATATAATATGCAATTTTTAATGCACTATAAGTAATTGTTTCAAATTGCATGCGAATGAAATTGTTAACTACGAAGCATTATTTTTTGTTATGTTAACTCCTCAAAAAGCAGAGATTAGGTTCGAGTCTTGATATTGGGAACGATAAAGATTGCTTATTCTACTAACGATGCATCATTATATCATATACCGTAATGTGGACTGAAAAGTGTAAATACATAAATTACGTTCGAATTAGTATGGGGTACCTTTACAATAGTGTCGATGAGGAAATATATGTTGTTTTTTTTGCAAAAGATGTTTTCATGCATGATGTGGGGCTTCATTGTGTTCTCACGTTTTTTACATTGTATTTTTGCAGGTGTCAGCTGGTGGGCAGTCTTGGGTAATCCGTCGAACCCACGCGAATTTCATATTGTTAGATGAACAGCTTCACCGTTGCGTTTGGGACCGAAGTTTCTCACGTCTTGAGCAACTGAAAGAAACCCTCGTTGTTGGGATCAGTAAAGGGAGAAGACAAATAAGTTGTGCCAATAGCGCTCCTGCCTCGGCTAGAAGGCGGACAACGAGTGCAGGTGAGGACCTAGTAGTCCTCGCTGACGACGCAGAGCAAGACAATAACAGTCAACGAGAACAGAGTGACCATCCAGATGAGGAACATGTGGGTGCCACATAATATAACATTCTTTCGATGCCTTCTTTTTAATACATATTTTCTCTTTTTCTAAATATATGCGACGTGGACACCTTATATATAAAATACATGCAGGGTCCGACGATGTAAACTACTATTAAGGACATATGTCCTCTCCTCATCATCTTCCCCCTATAGCGCACCTAGTAATATTCATAATATATATTTCATACATCCTAAGAGGATATTTTACGACTTTGTCGCAGCAACATCACCCTCACATCAGCTCTTGCGTTGCGCTTGTTCGTGATTACATTTACGAGAAACGTAATATCTTCATAGCGTCGTGTTCACATTATCTACTATTCGCAGTAATAGTCGGGGTGGTGGAAAAAAAAGCATTGTTATTGTTGTTATTTTATTATCGTAGAAGCTCTCTTTCCTTTCGCAAGGAAACATGAAAGAGTCGCGTACCACAGGACTGTGCTTTTGCATTTGCACACTACACAGTATGAAGCGGTGGAGAAGGGACGCATGCGATGTTAGCTTTGTTTTTTCAGTTTTGAATGTTTTAAGGGAGCCCTGTTGGTATTAGCACTTTTCTATTCTTCGGATTTATTATATACAATTCAAACCATGAGGACACACTAGTTGTATCATTATCTATCATTAGTTTTTGCATTGTTGTGCAGTGAAGTGAACTTAGTACGTGTACGAGACGAGTATTCATGCAGCGAAAATGCATGCACTAATTTAGCTTTGTGCATTTTTGCTTTTTACACAATTGGTCCTTCCGTGCCTTGGTAAGGAAACCTTTGAATAATTTGAGCAGACTATTGCATATATTTATTAAAAACGCTTTCGTTTAAGATCTTGTCGCAGTAGACGTCGTTTGTAGCGTTTTTGTATCACTTTGTGCGGTTGCCTTGTCTTGTTTGTCACGACATATAACCAAATGTTTACAGGGGAATAGTGTGACAATAAGTGTTTTAACAGTTGTGCACATATCTCACTGTGTGAATTCTATTATACCTTTACTTCCGCGAATCTCCACCCCATGAATTTCATTGATAGTGCGATTTTTTTTGTGATTTGAGTGTGAGCGTGGTTTCTTCGTTCAAACCACAGTTGAACTGTGCATGCGGATTGCGGATTACGGAATAGTGTTTGTTGAGGGACAAATGTGTGCAACATGTTAGGAAATGTTGACTGTGGGATTTGCACTTCAGGATTACTTTAGTATTTTCAGATAAGCTTTTGGAAAAATTACGGATTTTGGTTAAAGTTAAAGTTGTGAAATCGGGGGCTCAGCGGTAGGTATGGACAAACGCACATATGTATTGGAGGTTTGGTTAAGGATTAAGAAGTACATAAAGTTTGATTCCTCCCCATTTATTTTTACGTAACATTTTTACAATTATCAACTGTGAAAGCGATCACCGAAGTTCATGATTGGATACATAAACCTCTGCTGTACTTGCATGCAAAATCGTGTAATTTCCAGTTACAAATATTGACACGGCACATACTACGAAATGTTTGCAAAAATACTGAGACATTCATGACTACAAAGGAATATAAACGAAGAGATGAGATTGCGAGAACCCGCATCATGTGAATCATGCACTGTGTATATTTGTTTGTGATAGCTCAAAAGTAGGAATTCTCGTGTCTGTCATCCCTAGTTAATTACTTTTTGTCAAATCAATGATGATAACACTGTTATTTGTTTTGAACAGAGTGAATGCAAGGATACGATTATCCGATATCTGCAACGTCTAGCAGAGCTTCCTACAAATAAAATCACTTGTGGAACGGTGCTAAGCTGGCTAGAGGTACGTTGATGAATTGTTTCTTTTTGTATAAACATGCTTTAGAGAATTGGGGCTTTGTGTTAACTTTATGATAGGGCGTTGCGTAATTGTGGCATTACTCGTGACACACTGTATCCTATCCTATTCCTCTTTTATCTGAACAGTTGGACAATCGTGGACGTCACATTGTCTCTTCCGACGATAGCGATATTAATACTCCGGCGGTTGCAGCAGCATGTGCAGTTCGAAAATACATTGCTCAAGCTGCAGACGAAATCTCTTTTGAGGTAAAAAAAAATACTATTAAATGAAGAAGTGGGGCGTGTGCTATATAAAAATTCATACTAACCAGATAACAATTATCCTGTCATTTTATATATATTGGATTTTTGTGTAAATTCTATAGGTGGGCGATATGATATCTGTTATTGACATGCCTCCACCGGAAGAAAGTATCTGGTGGCGAGGAAAGCGTGGCTTCCACGTCGGATTTTTCCCCAGAGAATGTGTTCAGGTAGCTGACCTCTTCAAGCAAAAACGTTGCATGTTTTTACCAGGAATTCAGTTAGTTGATGATGGGTTTCAGAGATGATGGTAGATAAAAGCGTAATACGCATTCATAGAAAAGTATGTAACTGTTTCTCTTACACTTGTTTGAAGGTTATTGGGGATAAGGTCCCAGCTGGTCTCCCTATTGTCTCATCGGTCCGCAGACTTCAGAGATTATCGGTTTCCTCTGCAGCATCTTCATCAGCCCCAGAAAAACCTGTGCTACGAAAACATGGAAAACTCATTGCCTTCTTCAGGTAAATGCCCTTGTGTATCTTGAGATAAATTAAAATGACATCATGATTAGTTGTTTAAACCGTTGTTGGAATACCGGGATATTAAAAATAAAAATTTGAGTATTCATGTCCATACGTTTATGGTTTCAAGTAAAACCTTGGTTTATATTATTATATTGCGTGTTTAGGAGTTTTATTCTCTCACGGCCGTCAAGACGCCGTCTCAAGCAAAGTGGTATATTGCGGGAGAGGGTTTTTAGTTGCGACTTGGCAGAGCATCTCCTTAACACAGGCAACGATAGTAAGTCAACCTGTACTACCGCTGTTTTTAACACAACGTTTTCATTCTCTTTTTTTCATTACGTAAGGAGTCAGTAATCCAGCTAATGACTTCATTTTTCCTTCTCTTGTAGTTCCTGCTGTGCTCAAATGTTGTGCTGAGTTTATCGAGAAGCGTGGGATAGTAGATGGAATCTACCGGTTGTCAGGAATCACGTCTAATATACAAAAACTTAGGTATGCTGCTTGACTTATTAGTAGCACAGAAACTAATCTTAATAACTCCGTCCGTGTACAGTTCATTGAACATATTTTCTGCTTGCTTCCGCTGTTTTAGGAATTTGTTTGATGAGGACAAGACCCCTAATCTAGAAGATGATATGGCCATAAAACAAGACATTCATGCAGTGTCCTCCCTACTGAAAATGTACTTTCGTGAGTTGCCAAACCCTCTATGCACTTATCAGCTTTACGACAAATTCGTTTCTGCAGCCCAAGCCTCGGACGAAGAAAGATTGTTTAGAATGAGAGAAGTGGTCCATGAACTTCCACCACCACACTACAGGTTTGATTAATTTTTAAATGGACTTTTTTGCGGTGGAGACGGTTGGTTGGTTTTTTGCTGTGTTCACTTCATTGCAGGTGAAGGTGATGTTATGATTTCATTTTTTTTGTGAAAACAGAACATTAGAGTACCTCATGAAGCACTTGGCAAGAGTAGCTCAGAGAAGTAATGAAACCGGTATGACACCAAAGAATATGGCAATTGTGTGGGCGCCCAACCTGATTCGCTGCAAGGAATTAGAGGCAGGCGGCGTCGATGCTTTAAAGGTATAAAGTTGATGCATAGCATTTCACTTAATTATATCACTACTTTTCTACCTTATTGGACACATAATCAAAAGTAAAACAATGTTTAGCCAGTTCAATGTCAAATTCATGACTGGTAATAATTACACATAATTTATATTTAGGGAATTGGTGTTCAAGCCGTAGTCACGGAATACCTAGTGAGGCACGCAGATTTGATATTTAACGACAAGCTTCCAGCAAATTATTCTATAACCACAACAGTATTGAGTCACAAAGCCAGTTGTAGTGCTTCTGGTCGCCCGAAGTCTTTAGCGATATCTTCACCAATACGTCTCATGTCGCTGGAGGAGGCCCAAGATCGAGTAAAGCAAGACGATCGAAAATACATTGAGGTGGGCGGTGGTCCTGCTTCTTTACCTCCCAAGTATCATACGGTGATTGACCTTCCTAGTCGAAGATCTGCACTTAAAAATAAGCGATCACCAATTGGTTGGCGACAGTTTTTCTCCAGGAACAGAAGCTTTTCGAAACCTACGAGAAAAGCATCAAATCCTATAGAAATCACGGTTGTTGTAAGTTTATATATGCAACCCTATCGTTAAATATGAAGATTATGTGGTAATCTGTACCAGATTTAATCTTAAATTTTTCATATCAACAGACCAAGAGCATGCCGATGGCTGGTCCACAGGGGATGCAGTCTAATTGGGTGGGTCGTCTTCGACCTGTAAAGAGCGTAGAGTCTCTCATCTCGTCTCCAATGTATACAGCAAGCAGTAACGATGTTCCTTCAGGAAACCATGTCGATTCTGAGTGTGTGCTGGAAGATGTGGAATCATCACTGTCTAAGTCAAGTCCTGCGACCCCCGTAATGACAGATGTCGATGTTTTATTTCATGCAGCTCCTGGTCCTTCTGACGCTTCTAGGTCTATACAAAATCCTAAAACACATAATCGGTCAGTAGAAAAATATGCGATAATGTGATCTTAGTCTACAAACAACGATAAATGTCATTCACCAATACACTTGATTATCTTTCTTTGCAGATCAATCAGCCATGATTCATACTTTGAATTTGGAGAATTCAGAAACAGCAATCGTGTTTATATAGATGAAACACTGGAGGAAGAAACGCTTTCTCAGTCATCAAAACTATCTCTGGAAGTTAGTAGCGGAGGAGAAAGTCCCACGCGGAAATGCATTTATGCCAAAGATTCAGGAATACATAAGGCAAAATCAGGAGAGAGAAGACATGGACTAATGAGTCCTGTTACTCCACCTCCTAGTGCTGCCTCCTTAGTTATACCGACAATGAGTGAAAGTGTTACCAGTACTGTGTCCACGTCGAGTGATGACGTGGGTTCTTCTGAAAGGGAGGACTACGCCACGCCTAAATCACCTCTGCTGCCATCCAAGTGGAGAGACTCCGAAGTTCAAACTTCTCAAACTAAATTGTACGACGTTGGCGTGTGCACACAAGAAGACATGGGTCAGTGTGCCAATACAATTTCCACAGGAACTGAAACTACTTTAACCGTTGACAGTGGACAGCAAACACATGGTGTCACGCGAGACGGCAGTGAACAGAGTTTAATATCTCGAGATGATTCGAGTGAAAGGGTGTATGAATTGGATCGAAATTCCAGTATTGATGACAGTTCTGTCGACTCAACACCATGTGAGCCATTTGCCACCACGAATATAATTTACTCTCCTTTGGTAGATGATTTATCTTCTCCGGCATCATCTGTCGACCACTTCAAGTTTTCCGCAGGGACTGACCCATTCCGTGTGCCAAGTGACTCGGACGTATGTGCTAATAACGCTCCGGGTAAGAATGGGTCTACACTCTACATTTGTCCTTTATATGAAGCAGGCGTATCGGCCGTGGAAAGTATTAGTTCGACATCGCCTGCTGCATCAGTAACTCCTGCGACTGAAGTTACTGCTGTTAGCACAAATGCGTCCCCACGAGTGAGTCAGTATGAAAATGTGTCAATTATTAAAGAACACAACCTTGGAGTATTTCTCTGTTCGTCCCCATCCACAAAGAGTTTAAACGCCCAACAAGACAGAACAGTTATTATTGGGCATGTTTACGAAAACCATAGATTATACGAAAATCAACCACCTCCAGTGCCTGCAATTCGCAAGAGTAAATCGGAAGGAGCTGTAACTGCAAAATTGAGCGCACTCAACTCACAATCCCAATCTGCAACGTCCATAGCCGTGACAAATGTTCAGGTGGAGCCTGAACTCATTTACGGAAAAGAGCATTACGAGAACATCAGCGAGATTGAAGTGACACCGGAAAAGACTAGTCAAGTCGCTCATGAAAGTAACATTTACGAAGACATTGATGACGATGAAGATGATCTTCACAGTGGCAACAAGTATGAAACCGTGGAGTTTGAAAAAGGATTAGTTAAACCGACAACCTCCAGAGAGTTTGTTGATGAATCTGAAGGTGTGTATGAAAAAGTCAGAGTTCAGAAACTGGATGACGAGCAAAGTCCAGTTGTGATTCACCACCATTATGCAGAAATCGAAGAAAGGATGGACACAACTTCAAGTACTCCAGAGTGTCAACAGCACCAAATGACTTTAGTCATTAACTCACAGGGAACCACTGAACATGGCGCAAGCACTATTATTCGCAACACCTACGGTTCTGAGGATTCAAGTCCGTCACATTCTCACACAGAAGATATGGTAACTTACTTGGAAGTTAATACTCCTCATTTGAATCTTCGCACCAATAGCCTTGAAGACCAAGGCAGTGAAGAAATTTCACAGCCTAGTAGCAGCTGCAATAATAAATTGAATAATAGCAACTCCTTGAACAGCGACACCCCAAATAGCCCAGGAGATGAAGGGGAAATTCGTCATATTGATAGTCCTATTAGCAGTCCCATCGTTGTGGATAACCCTTTGTACGGAGTTCATGACCGTGAGACTGAAATGAAAGATTTGGACATGTGCGGTCTAAGTGACGGAGAGAACGATATGTCTGCTAACGAAAGCCTTAGCATAAGTATTTCTATGGAAGAAACTCCTAGTAGTAATAATAATAAGCGACTGAAGGAATCTTCAACAAATCCATCACAGAACACTTCACAAGATTCACAAGAGGTAACGCGGCCTGAAAAGTTAGTATCAAGATGTAATAGTGCGCCGCTAGCAGTTGGCGTGCACGAGTTTACAGTTGCTCTTAGTGGATCCGAAAATAACTCGCTGAATTGTACTGAATATGCTTTTAATGGCACTGGAGACAATGAGACGGACGAGGTTTTCCTGAAAAATAACCCAACTAGAAGTAACAGTTCAGCTGCCAAAGATGAAATTGAGAAGAGATTTGGTGAAAAGATTTTACTCTGTAAGAGACTATCAGAACCTTCCCTTCTGTTCTCGAACATTAGCCCACAAAAGACTGATTCTGATGATCGTAGCAATAATGGAAGTAATTTGACAGGAAATAATGCAGCTTGGAAGATTGCTGATGCAAAAAGACTAGCTAACAGAAAACAAAGTGTCAAAGAGCTTCTTTCAAAGTTTGAATCTAGAGATTCCAGCCTAAGTCCTGTATCGTCACCGCCTCAAAGTAGTAGTGTAGTGTCTGGTGGAGCATCCTTACCACCGACAGGCCTTACAAAAACAGAAAATGCAACTGTTAGCAGTAAAGATATTAGAGATAATAAGGAAAACTCAACCGGAACTTGGGGTTCCTCAGGAAGAAGTTCAAATAACAATGGCAGCGGTAGATTTCAGCATCATAGATTCTCAACCGGGGATATTTTGATGACTCAATCTGTTTCTGTCGTTGAGAATCTTAACAGCATTCCTTCTGACTTAAGTACAAATATTGTCCGATCAGATACTTTCCCAGAACTGAGTAGGGATGATTACGCTTCAAAAGAAAATGCTTTACAGGAGAATTTTGCGGGCAGGAATGATGAGCAAGGTAAATCTCATGATTGTTTGTGTTATTTAGCACTGTTTTATTTTATATTGAAAATGTTTTAAATTTTACATGTTGCTTTCAGCACCGGACAAGACCCAACAAGCACTGCGAGTAGTCATGAGTTCTGTGGATATGAATGACCCAAGCCGACGAGAAAGGATAGAAAAGTATAAGGAAGAGAGAAGGTCATTTTTACGCCAAAAAATAAACTCAGAATTGACTGCTCAGAAGTCTCCAACAGATCCAACAGTTCCAGCAACGTCTCCAGATGATCGTAATGTATGTTCTTTGGATGAATCTCCCGTAGATCCTGTAAAACTGATTAGTGCACCCGAAACAGACTTCAGCAGTGCAGTAAATGGTGGCGGCCGGTTGTCCGAATCACCACGAAAACGTGCTTTTTCAGAAGATTTTTCTGGTGCTGGCAACACAACCAAGTCAATAAAAACGGACCCATTCAGCTTAAAATGTGCTTTCCTCTCTTCAACATGTACAACGACAACATCTTCAAAACTGATTGAAACTTGTAGTAGCACTGTAGCCAATGCCGAAATTATTTCATCAACCATGTCCAAATCCGCAGAGACCGCAGAAGAAATCAATGTTCGGGAGCGCGTGGCTATGTGGTCATCATCACAAAAGAAAGAATCATCCCGGAGCACCAACATGGAATTTCAGAGGGAAGTAAACAATCAAGGACAAGAACAAAGAATTCAGTCTGCATCTACCCTAACCTTGTCATCAACCCTGTCTGTGGTAAATAACGGCAGTAATAATAAGAAAGGAGCACTATCTACCTCAACTACCGAATTCCCCAAGGTATCCAAACCTTTGCTCAGGCGTGAGCTCACCACAAGTGCCATTGAAATTTCGAAAAGCAAGCTCACCAAAGTAGGTCGAACGAATTCAGAGGGAACGAAAAAGATTAAAGATATGGCAGCATTTTTTGAAGCCAAACAATTTTAAAGTAAAGCTAATCATTTTATGTACTACTTTATCTCTATTTTAATATGTATATAGTAAGGTTCGATGAATTGAAACTGTCATTTTTTATAGTTATTACTATTTCATATTATTTAAGCGTCTCCCGTTTTTATGAAACCAAACGAATTTTACAACATACATACCTACCTTAAATTGGTTGTACCGCCTACTGTCAGTTTTACGTGAATCCTAAATATTATTATTATGGTTGTTATTATATAAGATGTATTTTTACAGGAACCGTTACGTTCAGAATGATTTACATAATATTAATTGACAAATTCCAAACCTACTGATTTAAAGCCAAAAGTATTTTTAATGATCAAGTTTGGGGGAAATCTCTCGTTCTATTATAATAATCAAGATGTGTTTATGGAACGATTTTTAAACTTGTTATTATCTTGCCAGTTTTAATATATAACATTTGATGCAACAATTCGTTAATATAGTAGTTCGTAGTGTCTCACGTTTTTTGCCACAATTAATACTTGTAAATATATATATATATAAATCACAGTTAAGAAAGCAATACGTAGTGTGCGTCTGTTAGATTGCAAGTTTTCTACAATATGTGAACATGAATTCAGCCTTGTTAAATATTTGAAACTATTGAAGTTTGCATGGCTTCCCAAACGAATAATATGGAAGTTTTCCTTACTATGAATAGTTGCATTTTTGTGTATTAAATCTGTAAAGCGCTCCTTATTAAAGTAGTTAAGTGCCTTGCCTCGAGTTTTAAACATGATTTGTATAGCATGGTGCACTTTCTCGTATCTTCCAGAGAAACAGGCAGAACGCTCACTTTTGGATTGAATACTGCATTTCCTCAAATCCTCCTCCTCCTCCTAAATTAATATTTAGCTACGTAGTTCCAAATTCTGGGGACTGTATGCATGCATTCATTTTTAAAATATACGAAATGTATATATAGAGTTTTTCGCATGTACAAATTCACATTTTCCATATACCTACCTATTATGAATTTGTAAAATCATATTCACATTTTATGCCATCTCGGAATATTATTGCATCAATTACAGTTTCCGAATAAAAGTTGTCAGTTCAGAAAATTTTGTGATGTGTATTTTATTTCTTACAAATTATATGAAGCCCCAATGAATGACCAATAAAAGCATTAGGTATTAATTTATGTATCTGCTTAATTGGAGCGTTGAAGCATAACGAACTCGCGTTTTGCAGGCTGATACCGAAAACAAGGTTGCGTTTTAACACAGCCTACCGGTCATCTATCGTGAAACTGTGCGATTATTTACTCCCTTGCTTCTCATGCTTCATCCTCCGCTCAACACATGCCGGTGCGGTCGAATCATGAATGGAATAGCATTGTTCCATCCAACGTTTATACATATTCTTATTTCTATGGAAAAGCGTTGGTTCCATCCAACCAGCTATAATATTATGCATTTCATCCTTTGACTTTTTTAATCCATTAGTCTCATCCAGCACAGACGGGGGACTCATCAGACTAGTGCATAATTAAAGTCATTTCGACGGATATTTACATGGAAGATTACGATGAAACTAGCTTTTTATATGTAGGTATTATTACACGACGCTCACAATACAAAATGCAATTTGCTGAGCTGGGCCGTGCAATGGAATATACTACACTACACTCTGAATAAATGTAATTATATGTACATGGGTGAAACTTCATCAATAGCAACATAAAACTAGGGTAAGTACATCGTAATTGAGCATATATACACGCCAAAAAAAACAATGGCTTTCCAGGTTTGACTCGCAATCTCTCATCCAACAAACTCGAAAGTTGTATTCGTGAGCGGAAGCTCCCATAGGCGGAGGCAAAGTTGCAACCTAACAGAGCATAAAGGCGACTCGCACATCCTGTGGGTGAAATAAACAGGCAAGGATTATCTGTGGCTAGAGGCATCTAAGTGTACAACAACGTAGTCCGCTTCAATATCTTTCACGAAGACGAAGGTTACAACAACTAATGCAGTGTTCCCCATTCCTCGCCACCAAAGTACTTACTCACGACATGCTCATGTGCTCAGGTGAGTTCAGGAATAGGATTTTTTCCATACGCATCGCAATACTACTCACCCTCCATGATCACTTATCCTGCCTAGGTGGCATATCCTAGGTATATATAGACACAGGATGTGAATTCCGTAGGTTTTGTACATGTAGCTTGCATAATGTTTAATAAAGCAGCTGCTTTTTCCTCATCGGTTCACGGATGGAGAATCAGGTTGAACCGAAGGAAGCCGCAACACAGGCTCGGATATCGCTCGGCTTCCTCCCTCACTCACTCCAACCCTGGTCATAGTCGTAATGGTTACTGATTACTGATGAACTGAATGCAGCATACTACAACTTTTCTCAATGCGTAATATTCACAACGTGGCCAACTTAACATTAAATTCACTAGACAGAGGATACTTTCTTACAATGCAATGGGGAAAATGCTACTGCTCGTATGCAAAAGTTCTACTGTGAAATGTGTGGCATTGGTTGGTTGGTATGAACTGCTACGAAGGAAAATTACCGGAAAGCATGTGAAGACGCACAATATATTATTTTCTCCACAACATTTGCCAGCAATCTATCCAACCATACTCTCTATCTTCGGCATCTTTGAGCATTCTTTGTAAACTATGAAGAGTACTTCAGCAGCACTACTGGCATGTTGTAACTACTCTGTTGAATTTTGCTAACGCTGTCGACGTAGTGTGCACATTTCTCGATGACCGGGCAGCTTTCCGAACAACTCGGGAAATTCCTACATGCTCGTAGAAAAGTATAGGCTTAAAAAAGGGAGGCAGTCGAGAGGAGACGACTGGTAAGTAGCCAGCCGTGCAAAGACAAGCTTTCATAAAGTGGATGCTATCCTGACGATGATCATTCTCCACACACCGCACAAAAGATTTTTTTTCAAGGAGGATATACATGTGTATATTTACTTCGATAACCCAGGGTAGTTGGCAGCATCTACTAAAGGCTTGATTACAAAAGATCTCTGCAAAGATGCTAGTGTTCCATTCCATGATGATGATGATTCCGTATTGGTGAAGGCGAGAGGAAGGCGATATACTTCAACTACTCCGAAGAAAGGGGAATATAGGAAAAAAACGGAGAAAAGTGTAGATGGATATGGATACATTGATCCCATCCAGACCCGTGTATTATTTCGAGATACAGGCAGAGACTACTACAATTTCCAAAGCATCCTCATCATCATCGTCCACATAATCTTCCCAGTGTTTACGACCATACAGATAGGAAATTGAGAGAAAAGGAGTAAAGGTACGAACACGCATCCGTAATGGAAAAGCCTGCTCTCCATGTATAAATACATAAATGTAGAGGTAGGTATGAGTATTCTCTCTGCTGGTAAATAAGTAGCACTGGTGGCGGTGCAGTGGTCGTCGTGTGAAGGATTGGTATTGGTAGCTCTTGATGGAAACAGTTTAGTGAATACAACGAGCGAAGAAGGCTTGGCAGAAGCAGAAAAAACTATATACCTGTCCTGCATGCATCTCTCCTAACTACACAATATCCCTATACATATATTAGATCAAAGTGAAGGAAAGAGCAAATGAGAAGAAGTGAGACACAAGAACTCTCTCTCTCTCTCTCTCCATCTCGTTTTCTGTACTGTCGGTCGTCGTCATCATCATCACCATCTTTGTATATGTATACACGCAGAGTGGAGAAAAACTAACTCAAAAAACTTTGTGTGCATGTGTGTGTACAATTCTTCTTGACTGTGTACTCCGTGTATATCCTTTTTGGTTACATGTGTGTATCTGTCGAGGGAACCAAGTAGAGAGAGAGAAGAACCTATTCTCTTTAATATAAAAGTCAAAACTCTTCTCTGTCCAATATAGTAATACAGGTTAGGAAAAGAAAACGAGATAGAGATATTTGAGATAGAGGGAAAAAATTAGGGAGACGAGAAGAGCAGAAGAGGCAGCAAGAGAACAGGTTCCTGACTTCTCTTTTGCTGCTGTTTCTGTATAACTTTGCTGGCTTATTTCCACGTGTGGATCAAAGTGGGCTAGTGCGGGCTGTTGGATAGCAACTAACGGAAATGGCGTCCACGGATTATTAACACCAGGTTAGTTTCAAATTCTTTTTTTTTACATAGTCATAGTTCACTTGTCCTGCTAAAAGTTGTCCCCCGTAGGTATACAATACCAATTGGGCACAGGTGAAAGAAGGAATGGAAATTACCCTATGGTGGTGTAAAGTGCACAGTGCTGGGGTGAAACAAAAAAAAAGGTCGACTCAAAGGAAAAGGGAAAAGGCAAAAGTGTTTGTTTGCTTTTAGAATACGAAAAGTGAAGAATTTGTTCGGTTTTCCTTTATATGCAAAGGTCGTAAGACTCACATGTACTAATGTAAAAACAAAATAAAAGTACAGCAGACCACAACTTCAACAGCATGATCACTCAAAACAGAAAACTTGCATACGTTGATAATGATAATGAGTGAGAAGATGCAGAGGAAGAACCTGTAAAAAAAAGATATGCATACATATAATATTGTGTTCAGCTAGTATGCATGCATCAATGTGGGAAAGCGATAAGGGTAATAAAGATGAGCAGTGTGGTTTTCCAAGCCTAAAGTTCAATACACTTTTTCACACATCATCATTATTTGACTATTTCCTTTGCAAAACCTTCAAATGAAATAACAGACGAAAGAATCTGCTGGAAAATAGTAAAATGAGGAACAGGATGAACAGAAAGTTTAAATTACGGAGTATATTTGATAAAAGAATTTCTTTGTCAATTTTGACATTGCAATTGGATTAATTTATCAATCCTGTAACATATAGCATGAGGGATAATATGAATATGGGGTTGCATCATTTTTGGTTTATCGTAATCCTACTATTTTCAACATATATTCAATGTGGCGGTAACGAAACGACGTATGTAGAAGGCAATTAGTAGAATGCAACTTTATCGTATTAACAGTTGGATTTAATTGGAGAAAGTGCTTGATGTATAATTCCGACACGGCATTTAATACAATAAATTTACAAACTTTAATTCCCTGTGCTGTGACCTGCAAATGTGCAATTTGCTATATAGCTTCCACTACTACACTTTTATGTACTTTATCCACCGCCACTACCAATATATATTGTCAAAATCTAAACGATTAAATGGTTCGAATCTTGGTTTGGTGTGAATATTTTGTGTAGTAGATGGGTTATTTAAAACACCAAACTTTACTTAACTTTTCTACAATAACATAAGTAAATCCAATGCAATATTAGAAAACACCCAATGCTTTCACAAAAGTAATATATTTTGTCGTAAGCTCATTTCATGGATTGTGCAATTGGTCGTCATAAGTAGTTATATAAACATTAATCTCCCACATTTTAAAATTGGCACATGGTGCGAGTGTATCCTGCGTTTTGCATAGTTATGTATAGCCATTAGGCTAAAATGCCGGTTTCATATCAATGCATCACAGCCGCATTTACAAATATATTTCTCCACACGAAGCCCATTCAAGCATGAAAGGGAAAAGCAATTCAAATAGAACTGCACTGACCAGTCATGCAAATGAAGAAAGTACCAATATTTAAAAAGCCTATATTTTTCACATTCACCACACCACCACCACCACCTTTTTCAATATCACAAGTATTGTGTGCGTTCCATATTATGCTTGTAGAGAACGAGAAAGGTTTTAGCGGAATGGAATGTCGAATATTCCAGGGAATTTCCACGAAACCTCGACACACGTTCTCCTCTCTATATTTATTCATCCACCTCGTCTCTTCGTCGTCATCCAATATCTACCTTAAATAGGTAATAATTGAGGGGGAGCAAACAGAAAATTCATTTTCGTGCTCGGTACACATGCATTCCTTGGGTGCATGTCAATGAAAAATGTGCTACTAATATGTTCTATATGATAGAAATTATGCAAGTTGTGGTGGATTCTAAAGATATGGTATATGGCATGCCTTCTTTTCATCATCGTCTTCATATTCATATCTCCACCAAGAATTGAATTACAGACGGGTAAAACACTCTCACATGTATTCCGCACAAGTGTGATGCGACGACGACACAAGACACAATACTCACTTTCTGCACAGGAAAAATTTCGGTGACAGAAAGCGAAAGGTGGATATAGGATGATAATTTGGAATCAGCTTCTGAAGAAAAAGAAAAACCCTCACTTATACCAGCCACCATATTTTCCTCAAGCAAAGCCACAACAGTACACAATCATCATCATCATCATATCACTAGTATTAAAAGGGCGACAAACATCTTATATCATTTTACTCTCTCCACTTCGAATAGACAACTTTGTATAGCGTACGACTGCACACTATGATATTTTCCACTATGAAACGAATATTTATGGAACAGGAACAGTTGTACTTGGCACATTTGCTCGTTTTGCTTGATTGCTCACAAGCGGAGAGAGCATATAGGAAGAAGCAATGAGCAACCCCAACATTTTCTCTTCCATTTTGCACAAGCTTGCCAGAAGAATAATAGAATATGCATGCATAAAACGGAGAGATAAATAATATTATGTGTGTAGAGACACATATGTACTTTTCCACATACATAATGTGGGCTTTACCACACTTCGTTCATTATTGTGCGGTATACACGGTGGCGACTGTGGAGTAATGTCCAAGGTGGGTATTTAATGCCAAGAAGGACTCATTCTCACAGTGAGAGAGTCACTGTTTTCTTTCTCTGTCAGTGTTTAACGCACCCTTTAACCGTACTATTAAATACATTCACATATTCTATGTTTTATCATGACATTCTTGTAGAAATGTGGTATATCACACTACAGATGATATATTGATTGGGTATATCAAAGGATCGATGAAAGTAGTTGTTGTGGGCTGTGGTGTGTGTACGTGTACACTACAGAACTGAACTGGAAAATATATATTTTCCAACGCTTTTTCCAGTCATGTACGCCTTTGAATAATCCCTCATTCCCTGGTTAGATAGGAAAGAGGACACACGGGAGTTGTGTACACACACAGTAAGCAAAAATAGTTTGCCAAATGTATTGGTGGCTGATAGACCAGCTCCAGGCTAAATTACACTTGACACATCTTTCTCCTCCATGCTCACCGTCCATCAAGGTTCCGTTTTCCATATTATCGTAGTGGTGCGCTCTTCTCTCTAAAATATCAGGTTGGGCAGAGTGGGAGAGAGCATGCAAAGTTTGATGTCTCATTGCATGCTCGAATCGCATGCATACTGAGAAAATAATGTCTAACTCACCGGGGGGAATCTACTGGGTATTTGAAGGAAATATCTAGTGAATAAAAATAAATAAATTTTTACTTGGAAAACAGCATTTTTTCACAGGGACCACATATCGTAATGCTCAGCAATACATAAGTTTCCTTCCGCCATGCCCGTCGCGCCACTGACATTGATGCTCTCTCATCGATTTCGGTGTGGGATCAGGAGTAAGTTTTTTTTTGCAATGAATGGAGAACTGACTCCACCTTAATATTCGGATTAAATATTTAACACAACATGCAGGAAGAAAGAGTTTGCCACACGCTAGTCGCTCTCTCTCCCTAACCGGATAGGAAAATTACATGAAAAGTTTTCATGTTTACATATAGTGGCTTGGCTGTTATACCGTTGTTAAGTATAACTTTAGGAATATACATAGGTAGATGCATATTCCGGGAACATGTTTTCATGGATGGAATATATGGAATACCACTGTATACGTGTATTGTACCCATTTACTATTCCAGTTTAGAGTAATGTGATATACACACGACTGGCAGGTTTTATCAATTGTCATTTAACATCATTATCTTATGGAGTGAATTACCCATGACACCCTCCACCCAGATTATTATTGCTTTTGGCGTATTGGATTAGAAAAGTGGGAATATTGGTTTCAAAGGAGTACGCAATATTAGTGGTATACAGCGACAGCTATCCATTTCACTTCATAGTAATACTGTTGGTGTGTTAGCTCGTATATCGTATCACTATTCAATCTCATTTTCATTCTTTACAAGCACTAGGAAAATGGATATTAATAACCTTTCAAATTTCACTGAGCTGTCTCATCACATCTCACATTCGTGGAATTGTACTGACTCGTGGAAAAGTTGGAGGAATGTTTATTTTTGGAGGAAGGCTATTGTTATTCGTAGCCACAGATGGTGGTACTACTGACGTAAACCAAAGGTTTTTAAAATTACGACGAGGAGTTACGAGCGAGAGTTAGGCATATGATTTTTCCTTGAATGAAGTGGTACTTCATCATTTAAAGTAAACCACCTGGGATTTTTTACGAGGAAGTCTGATCATTACCTTATCAATCGGGGTTAACCAGCCGGATTCGATATCTGATACGACAGAAAAGCAAGGAGCATAGTTTTGCAATATGTGGATTGCATTTCAAATAATCGCTAGTAAGCAGCTTTGCGTATAGCCAACTTTAAAGCAAGAGTTAAACGCGTACGGATAGGGACGCGGAGAACATGAATAGAATATTATTTTCCCTGATGTTTATCCATCTCCCAAGTTTATTCCCCTTTGGAGAGACTATGTCTTCAAGGCCTTGCTCATCAACATGAACAACATAATGTTACACGAGAATGATGACTGTGCAATAACCATTGCAGTAATAATCATTCTCGCACCGACAATCGCTCACATATATAAGCATATTCTTTTTACATGTATTTTTACCTGTTCACTTATTACTCCACGTCCACGACTCGACTACTACCCCCGTGAATGTATGCAATGTGGGTACATACAGAAAACTACTAGCACAACCACCTGAGGAAACAATGCTGACATAAACATAAAAATTGTAGTTATTTTGTATTGTTGAAAGTGTACTACCATATTACCACTATTATATAACGATTATCATCATGCATTCTCTCACCGACGCGACGTGCTTTAAACCAGCACATTGACACGCATGGATGATGACTAGAGTGTATAGTTGATGCTGGAAAGGTTCCACTGCTTGCTTGAAATGGGATAAAGTGCAAGGAAATTCGAAATTTTTCATTCCTGCAGCGAGTCCATGAGTGAGTGAGGACGGTGTAGCAACTTTGTTTGCCGAGCTACTGCATCAGATTATTATTACTACTCTGCTGTAAATGTTTTCTGGCTGCAGGATACGAGTAGAAAAAAAGAGATACCAGACTCCATCATCATCTGACGCATCAGCATTACATCGTGGTCGTGATTATTGTATCGTTTTTTACTGGGGGAGAAACACACTCAATTTATTATGCAAGGTAGACACACCATCCACTTTGTGAACAGATGTGCCTTCATGATTATTAAGAGGTGCTTTAAACCAGGTAGCTGGATTTCTACACTGACAGATAATGATAATATGACATGATTTCACGTTCTCTGAATATGCAAGAATATATGCCTAAAAAGGGTTTTGCACTTGTATGATTGACGAATATATATTGAACGCTTCCACTTTAAGTAATGTCTGAAAAAATCCATGTTTAGTGGTTTCGCTGGTGAGCAGAATTCCTGACGAAAACATGGTGGTGACCTCATCATTTTCTGAGCCTTGCAGGGTGGTTCGTTGGTTGTTGGTGATCGTGATGGATATGCAGTTTCACTGGTTTCGCAACTTTCTCGTCATCAGAGTGATCATGAACCAGGGTCAGACCTGGTTCCCAGTCTGATTGTGAGTAGGAACAACCTATATTGTTATTGTTGTGAGGGAAATGTGGCTTGGCGTGGCGACGTGGTTGGTTAAAAGGGATTTTTTTTCCTGAAGTTACATACACTGGCTGGAATGAAAAGAGAGGCAGAATGGTAGCGTGGCAGTGGTGGTGTGGTATTATTAATGAAGTTAATGATGTTGATGTTTGCAATGTGGTGATGAACCGAGTTAGCCACGCAATTTCTGTAGTTGCCAAGTGGCCGGGTTGAGTTGAACTCTCGACTTCCCTGTAATGAATGTCCGAGACGAGTTGCTCCAAGTCTTGTCCAATTCTTGTTTTCAACAAATCTTTTACCTCTCGTCTATTTTCGTCCGCATGAATTACCACTGGATAATTTTCAAGATGCTTAGCGAATGTTAATCTCTCTCTACAATAAGCACATAAATCGAAGAAGGCATAATAACCTTTCACTTTCAGTACGCAGCCGATAGTTGCATTTTTACAATTCTGCGTTTGCAATGGCTCCTGTCCTGTGTCTTGGAATGAAAATGAGAGTATATTCAATCAGTTCGCAGAAAATGGAATTGTGTATGTAGGTATGTAAGTAAAAATTCGTATAAGCTTAAGAGCTTTAGCAACATTCTGTAATCCTGTCAACTTTACCTTATATTGAATGTTCAATGTTGTACGGAGTACAAGTAGTTTATAACAACTATAAGCAAAACCCATTAAAAGGAAAAGGTACTCTAAAGAACATGTTTCATACATTTTACAAATTTAATGTATATCTCCGCTGCTCTACAAAGCTGCTGCTATTGACATAATCCCAACTAAGCATGGAAAATGGATAGGACGAGCTCAAGCTGTAAAACACAATTTTAAATCCATAATAATTCATACTCATAGATGATAAGCAAAAGATTTGTATTTCTTTTGTTGTCATTTTACTCTGAATTGCAAACGGGGTTGTACACGAAAATGCCTTTTCAACTTCAACAAACGATGCAAACGAAAACTTTAGAGTGCTAAATGGTTACGTTAATCCAGCCATTATTATCTCGCTGCGAAGCAAAGACGAGCTTATGATCTTGCCATGTCTGTCTGTCCGTCCATGACGCTTATTTTTTAAGAACACTATATATTTTGATATCGGACATTTGAGTTGAGTTGTTCTCAAGCCTTTAGAGTTTAAGGGTTGAGTGGGAGTGTTACGCAGGAATGAATAGTAAGGTTCCCAAGAGTTGATATGGGTACCCCCAGGGATGACTGGCCACTGCATTGAATCGTTCTAGGGTCAACCCTCTGCCCAGAAAATGCAAGTGCAATTTAAGGACATTTTCCTTTGACGAGATGTTTGAATAAGTTTGTTAAACTGCATTGAGTGAGGGTCACTAGATTATTCGGTTGGGTTTATTTGAGGGTGCTTTGTTTAGACCATTGTAAGATCGAGCCATTAGCAGAAGGCAGTGAGCTAAGTTATTCCGCTTGGTAGACTTGTTACAGTTTATTTTGCAAGTTTACACCACCTGAAAAGAATTAAACGTGTACGACTCAAAAATACCTTATTAGCTCGCTGCAAAAGAAC